>BQXS01012702.1:1145-16059 GCA_024181965.1 Aduncisulcus paluster
GAAATATCTGGAGCTAAAGAATTATCTTCAAGGAAAGTGGAAGGACAGGAATCCGATGATGCCACTTCCAAAGCTAAACCGCTTCCCTTCCGATCTAAAGGATCATTACGTCCCTCATGTCGTGTTGCAGGTTTCTCTGTGTTACCCTCTCTCTCTCATCTCTCTCGTTTCTTCCTTATGAGTGTCATTCAGAAGGCTCATTGTCTCTCCCTTGTTCTGTGTATCGATGACCAACTCTCCCAACGTTTAACCCGTGGTATCAGAGCCATTGAAGGTGGTGCCATGGAAGGAGATTATACAGGAGTGTATGCCACCCACAAGCATTCTCATCGTGGGCTGATGCAGCTTTTGCTCGAGCAAGAAGAGGAGGAGAAACTCAGGCAAGAAGCTATTGCGAGTGGAGTCAAACCACCCGGGTATGGCGAAGAAGGAGAGTATGCTGATGACAGGTCCAGTGTTGCTAACACGGACAGCTATTACCAAGACAACTCCCAGATACTTGGAGATGATGATATGAGCAGTCAACATATGCCTGACTCAACCATTTCTGATGGAGGCAGGAGTCAGAGTCCACGTGGCATGGATCGTGACAACGGTGCACACAGTGATAATCATAGTGAGGTCACTGAGTCTATTATTTCTGATGTTGAAGGTGAAGAGGATATCCTCAACGGAATGTTTTACAAAGATCGTAAGAAATTCTCTCTTGAGGAACGTGAACAAGGACGTGCCCATCTATTGTGCAGCGGGATTGATGCATTTACATACGGATATCTCCAATACCCTGTCTTATCTCAGGCCAAGGATGGGTTCCACAGTGTTTGTACAGGACATACATTTGTATCTCTTCCACCTTCCACTCCTTTCACCCTCTCTCGTTCTCTATTGGATCTGTGCTCTAGACTCACTCCACTTCCTCTCTTGCCTCCTCCCCCTCATCTCAAGACATTCATCGATGCACAGCTCGTTGAAGCCCTCCAGAGTGAGGATGGAAGTCTTGAACGCAGAGATGTGGAAGATTTCCAGCGTGAAATCAACAGACTCCAACGTGAGGAAGCTCGTGAAGCTATCTTGAAAATGACTGTGCCTGCTTATGGTTTGAACATCATCCGTAAACCTGACTTATCCTCATGTAGAAGTACTGTTATGAAGAGGATCGTTGTGATTGGCAATGGAGATGCTGCTCTCGGTTGTATCTCTTCCCTCACAAATAATCCTGATGTCAATCTATCTGAATTATATTGTATCTGTGATCCAACGTGAGGAAGCTCGTGAAGCTATCTTGAAAATGACTGTAAATGACTGTGCCTGCTTATGGTTTGAACATCATCCGTAAACCTGACTTATCCTCATGTAGAAGTACTGTTATGAAGAGGATCGTTGTGATTGGCAATGGAGATGCTGCTCTCGGTTGTATCTCTTCCCTCACAAATAATCCTGATGTCAATCTATCTGAATTATATTGTATCTGTGAAGGTGGTGTATTGCCTTCCTTGATTGAGCATGGAGATGAACTTAAAGCTCAACTAGGGACGAGTACATTGGTTGAAGAGGAAGTTCAAAAGGAGATGGAGAACATGCGAGAACATACTAAAGTCTTCCACACTGACACTCATTTCTCAAACTACAAATATACACACCCTTCTCACATCCTCACATCAGCTTACAACTCATTCAATCTACGTAATCTTCGGTTAGAGACGAGATGTTCGTTTATAGACGACAGGGTGCTCGGTTTCTCGTCTGCAGCCGCTAAGAATGCATCTTCTGTGAGTTCTATGGCTGCTGCCTCGGGTGATTCTGAAGTCATGGGTGATCGTACACCTGAGAATGTGGTTCTAATTTGTAGTGATGATGGCAGTCCTGAAGCTAAACTGAGGATTGATTATGATTATCTAATTATATGTACTGAGAAAGAAGATGACAGTCTCAAATGTCTGAAATACCAACACAAACCGATATTCTCGGACGAAGAAGCACGTGATATGATCGACCAGCGTGAAGAAGAAGAAAGATGAGGATCGTAAGCGTCGTGTTGCCCTAGACGGTGAGGATTTGACAGCCAGTGAAGATATCAACATGGAAGAAGAGGAAGAAGAGGAGATCGATGGTCCTAATATTCCTGTATATGAAGACGATGAGTTTATTCTTGATAGTATTCTTCAAACACAGGTTATGCAGCCTCGTTCAGACCTTGATATCATCAGGTGTCTGCACCATTGTGTTATTCGTGCCTGTGGAGAGTATAAGACAACCGATGAAACACAGGAACCTGCCCTGCTAGATGAAGAAGAAGAGGAGGAAGAGGAAGAAGAGGAAGAGGAAGAAAATGGTGATGAAGATGACCTTGACGATGAGTTTGTTTTGAAGGAAGGAGGAGAAGGAGAGGAAGGAAAGAAAGAAGGTGAAGAGAAAGAGGAAGAGGGAGATGATGATATGATGGCTGAAATTAGGATAGATGATGGCGATGAAGAGCCAGCCTTACTGTCACCTCATCCTTCTCAACTCACCACAAGTGCCAATGACGAGGAAATGACTAAAATAGCCTCTCTTGACAAGCCAACCAGTCCCACTGTTATTGTATACGGTTCCTCTGTCCTTGCGATTTCCTTTGTTCATGGTATGATCGCCCGTGGTGCTCCTCCTCATAATATCACTCTTGTTTTGCCACCCCTTGAGAGAGAACCAAGAGATATGGAGCTACTTCTGGCCAAGAAGAAACAAGAGGCTCAGAGGAGTGGGAGAGCCGGAGGAAAAGGAAGAGCCGGCACGAGTTCACCACACCTGTCTTCAGCCTCCTCTTCCTCTGGTGGTGCCCTCATTGGTGCTACAGCCTCACCACATGTGTCAACACCTGATCCTTTCTTCCCGTGTACAGACATTGAGTCCAGCATCATCAATACATTGTCTGAGATGGGTGTACAAGTGCTTGTAGGTGAAGTGTGTGACAGTACAACACACCACGGTTCCATCACTCGTGTCCATATACAACTTCCAGACGATACTGAGAAACAAGACCGGCTGGAACATGCCCAGTTGAACATGGCATTGGATCGCAAAGAACACTACATTCCCTGCAATTCTATTGTTTTATTGCATCGTGTCCATCACAATATAAACATTATGAACAGTTGCAGGAACTGTTTCATTGCGTGTGACGAAGGAATTGTTGTCAACGGATGTTACCAAAGTTCTTTGCCAAATGTTTTTGCTGCGGGTCCAATCTCTGTCCTGAGTGCCATCTGTAGGGCAAGTGCTGGTTCTGATGTCAAGAAAAGCAATACCTGTTATGCTCCATTGATGACAAGAAGAGCAATCAGTCACGAGGTTGAGAAACATGTCACTGAGTCCCTGTTACTCACTCGTGATTACTATGATCCCAAGCTCTTGATGGAGAAGAGCTCTGGGTATGGTATCGGTGGAGCCGGTCAGAGTACGCCTGAAGCCGGTGAATACTGTGGTGAATGTTTCTTCTCCGCCATTCGTTCTGAATTGCTGGGTATCACTGACTCTATCACTCACGTTGAGCCTGATATGAATCCCCATGAACTGACTCACCCTGCTCATGCTCCTTGCTGTGTACGTAACCGTGTCAAAGAGTTCGTCTGTTCGATTGGGTATGTCTTCCGAAGTGCTGTTCCTGGACCTTCATCCGTTGAAGAAGAGAAAGGCTTTGAGAACGATAAAATGGGATGTCGATTCTTCGAGACTGGAATCCTGAAGAACGTTGATGAAGATGAGGAGGAAGAGTGGAACAAGTTCGTGAAAGAAAAAGAAGTTGAGAAGAAAAAGGAAGAGCTTAAGGCCGAGGGTAAAGATGATTCGATGCCTTACTGTCGAGTCGAAGTTGGACCAGGTAACCATATCTTAGCTCTGACTATTATCACGTGTGCTCCTTTGCATCATTCTCACAGGCTTCTGTTTGCTCAAATTCCTGGGAAACCTCTCTCTTTGTTCAATAAGTTAGAAGAAAAGGTCCATGAAGGTCATGTTAAAGATATATTCGAATTCATTATTAAACCATGGGTTTTCAAGGCAATTCAAGCAATTAATTCAATGTAATAGATCTTTTAAATATGAAGGTTGTCAATTTTGAAATAAATTTACTTTTATTAACGCCGGGAAGAATGTCATCAAATTTAAATATCGAACGCTGTTATTTCACCATGAATTTCATAATGATTATTTATCTCATTAATAAATCTTATTTTCTATCTTTATTAGATAAAAAGGGTGCATTTAAAGAAGTTATAAAAAAATTGATCTATTGTCATCATACCTCTAAATAAATAAATAAAAATCCAATAAAATATGGTTAAACATCGGTTATATTGTTGTCTATACCTTTATATGAGATGAAATAAATTTTAACAAGCATTAGGCATTATTTTTGCATTCACCCCTGAAAGCCACTTGTCACGTTACCAATATTTTTTTCAAATGGTATTAAATATATCCAAATTACGGCCTGACATCAAAGAATTAGATTTATCCTTTAGAAAACTCACAAATAGAAGTCTGGAGAAAATGTCTCCGTTCACACGATTTACGAAGCTAGAAAGAATTAATATTTCAAATACACAAATTTCTGATCTCCGTCTTCTATGTGATTTACCAAATCTTCAAGTATTGATTGCTAGAAATTGTAATATTTCTGAATGGCCAGTTTTCTCATTTAAAGCCCTAAAAGTAGTTGATTTGTCAAATAATCCAATTAAATCTAAGGCAATTCTTCGTTATGTTGCTTTAACCCCTTCTATTGAAAACTTGGATATTTCTGGAACCCCCTTGTGTTCAAGATATGAGGATACAACAAGAAGACAAGCTAAATCGTTTCTTCCGAATTTAGTTGTTTTTAATAAGCATGATATTACCTCAACGGCATCTTCTCGACAGACAGGTTCATATCACACAAAATTATCATCTTTATCTCGAATTCATGGGCAATCATCGCCCAAAAAAGGTCGTAAAGGCACTAAAAAACAGAAAAAACAGCAGTCTAAAGATACATTACAAGGAGAATCAGATGAACTCGATGAACTTGAAGGATCCGAAGACACTCGACAATCATCAGGTATTACGACTCATCCGAAGCATGTTTCTGATTCCATTGACATATACGAGCAAGGTTCACCCTCGACCATGCATTCATCGGGCACAGATATGGATGAACTTGAAAGAATGCTCCAGAAGGAAAAAGAAGAATTGATGAAGCTTGGAATATCGAAATCTATGCCTTCCAATGGTATATCGCACGAAAATAGGCGCCGTTCATTGAAGAAAATTAGTCTTATTTCTGACGACGATCATGAAATGGGTCAAGGATACAGAGCTGAAGGTCAGGACCAGCAAGATGATGTTGTATTTAACCCTTCTTCAGTGCCTCGATCTTCCTTTTCCCCCTGTCCTCGACCTGAACATTTGGATGGAGTTCACCCACATTCACCAATGCCCACTCCAAGCTCAGCCATCCCCATAAAATCTCAAGCTATGCCTGTGTCCATCTATCCCATTGATTCTCATAGAGCTCAGAATCATCAGGAGCATAGCGTTGTGACGAATGCCATTCAAGATCACCAACACCATTACCATCAATCAGCACCTGTCGCGTCGTACGGAAGCAGTGTGCTCAAACCTACTACTTCTTGTGTGTCTTCTGATGGGACTTCTAACAATTATGTAACTGCTTCATTGCTTAGTTCTTCATCGCCACGTGAAATAGCACTCAATCGTGAGATACTTAATCGTCAACAACCGGGAGATGACCGGCTAGAAATTGTTGAGGATGACCGGTATTTCCAAAGTCGTGTTCAGAGAGAAAGAGAGAGAGAGAAAGAGATTCCGTCCACCACAGATGATTTGATAACAACCGATGATGATGATTCAATTAAACAGCTGAGACACATTGTTGAGTTCGAGCAACATCATCATCCTTCAATGCAGCAACAGCATTCCCAGAAAGATAAACTATCCAGGCCTTCTTATTCATATGACAGTACCAGTGCAGAAGAGGAAGAAGAGGAAGAAGAGGGAGAGGGAGAGGAAGATGATACTAATATCCTTGGAGTGTGCAATATTGAGATTCCCAGTGAGCCAATGAGTCTGTTCACCGCTTCTTCACTCGAAATATTACACCAAGAAGATGAGAAGATAAGAAAACATCAAAAGAAATACTCATCTCATAACAATACTTCCTCACTCAGTCATGGTCGTCATAGTAGCGCCAGAGATTTAGGTGCGCCAAGTGAAGGCCTTCCTACGACTCTGAGCTCTTCATTTGTGGGGTCTTCCATGTCCTCGTCGTCCATATCAGAACCTGGAGAAAGTGAAGGAACAGGATATATAGTTGAACCCCCTCCTTCTCTCTCTCTCTCTTCTCTACCGCCAGGGTCTTCAAAGTCAGCACATCCGCCAATTGCGCGCAAAGTTTCTCAAGATAAAATTGTACTTTCTCAACAATATCTTCAAGACAAAGAAGGAGAAATAGAAATAGAAGGAGATGAAGATGATCAACCCACTGTGCAACCGATTTCGACTTCTTCCTCTTCCTCTTCTTCCACATCTGTTGGTATTCTCCACGGTCACACTAAGAGTGGCACAGGAAGAGAGAGAGAAGGCTTTATTCAATCGTTGTTGGGAGATATAGTGTTAGTTCCTCCTCCCAAAATGACTAATTATAGTGTTACTTCATTATCTGACTCTAATAACAAATCTATTGGAGGTAACGGTGAAGATACCATTGCAGGTATGATTCCTTCCTCTTCTTCAAGAGGTGGTTTCTTACCAACCTCAAGTGAAGAAGCCTCTTCCGAGTCTGGATCTCACAAGGCCCACAGACAACATCATCATGTGGTTCCCAATGAAAATGAATCCATCCAATCTTCGGAAAACCCTACATCAATCACAGCTGTTCATCAGAGAACATTACACCCATCAAATAGTGACATTGTGTCAAGTGGTCCTCCTGGCAATCGTTTGGGTTTGCCAAGAGCTTTAAGTAGTCAACGTAGACACTCACATGAACTTTCTCACCAATTCCTCAGGGATGAGAAACACTCGTCTCCTCCTCATTCTCTACTTTCAGAGGAATCTGAAGAGCACAGTGGTCTTGCGGATGGTGCGAATACTGGTCATGGTGCTCATAGTCACGTTGATATCGCTACAGTGGTTGCTTCATCACCGGCAGAATATTCATCACCGGCAGAAATTGAAGTGTTAAGGAGTGAGGCACTGGTGTTATTTGATCATTTAAAACGAATCCAAGCCGAAAATACCGCCTTAAGAAAGATTTTGACCGGTATGAAACGGAGAGACGAGGTCTGTGAAGTTGAGAAAAGAAGAGAAGATGAGAAGAGAAGAGAGGAGAAGAAGAGGCACATGGAATTCAAGGGAGAAAAGCAAAAACAACATTATGATGATGATCATATGGAGTCGAAAGAAATTGAATTGCCCGCTGGATCGAAAAAACAATACCAAAATACTGGTTTGAGAGATACTGGGAGAATGGATACTCAAGGCGATCCAAAAAACTTTTTTCTTTCTTTGTAGAAATTTTTTAATATCTCCTAAGACCTTTATATTATAAATAAATTGTTATTTCTCATCATTTTTTTGTTCTCATGGAAATTGTAATTGTTAAGGAAATGTTTACGACAATATGTAAATATTTAGTCCAAAAGGATTCCAAAATAACCAATTGAATGTATTGATATACTGAAATAGAGCCAGACCAAATAATTTTTTCAAAAATTCCATTTTTCTCGACATTGCGTATTTTTCATTTTTTTTCTATCTTTTAATTTGGTTTAAAATTACGTTTATATTTAATTTTTTTTAATCGTATATATTTTATACGACTATTTACGTAAGATAATGAAATATTCTCAACACAAGATAATTGCTCATTCTGCAAAGGGTATGGTATTCTCATCAAAGCATAAAAACGGTTCTAAAGTCGTTGTGAAGGAGAGATGGCAGGCGGAAAGACTTGGAAATCCCCTGACTAAAGAACAGGATCTTATCTCTCGACTTGATCATCCAAATATTATCAAAGTTATTGATTCCTACCGTCACGGTGGTGCTTTATCTATTGTATTCCCTGCTAGCGAAGGTGATTTGTCAAATGACATTGAGAAGCGACGTGACCTGAACAAAGACGTTATTAACAACGATGCCTGGTATGGACGGAGATTTTCACGTATTCACCGCCCTCACCTCTCAGATTCTTCCTTTTCCTCCCCTTCTTTTTCCTCAAAAAATTCTTCTTCAACGTTTCATCATTCAGAACTCAGTATTTGGATTTTTTTGAATGAAATGATCGATGTTCTTGATTTTATTCATTCCAAAGATGTTATTCACCGCGATCTCAAACCTTCAAATATTCTTTTATTCAAACGTAAAGCGCCTCTTTCCAATCTTAAAAATATTATTCAACTGCCTGCTCCTTCGACGCCTATCCCTGGAGATCCGTCCATCTCCCAATATCCTGATCTATTTGTTAATTACATGCCAGTGTTGTGCGACTTTGGCATTGCTACTGAAGGATCTACCGCTAAGACAATGATTGGAACGCCAAGATACATGTCTCCTGAAGTGTGTCGAGGAGAGGTGTACTCAGCTGCTGCGGATGTGTGGGGCCTTGGACTCTGTGTTCTTGAACTCTGTGAGCTAAGACCGCCATTTCCTTCCCACCTGTCAATGAGGGAGCTTATGGGACGGATTGCTGATGGTGACATTCGAGTGCGTATGAACAAATCGAGGTGGAGTCCGGAATTATGCTCCATCGTTGATTCTATGATATCGATTGATTCTAAGCATCGTATTGAAGTGAAGAATCTGAAACCATTAATTGGTCAGGGCTTGAAAAATGAAATTCGCAGAAGACTCGATAATCAACAAGGAACAATGCTTCCAAAACCTCCACTTTCAAAATCAAAACAACCTTTGGATAAAGTTGAATTGCCAATTAAAGAAAAGAGCAGAGCAGAAATAATAACCAGACATGATGATGAAAGGTCTTCAAGTCTTCAAAATATTGAATCATTATCTCACCCACCCTTTCCTTCTTTGAATAACCAAAGAGATATTATTACCCCTGAACTAGCTTCTTTTGAGGAAAGTACAAACCCTCCCAGAGAATCCTTGAGTCCACAATCCCAAGTGAAGGATCCAGACATTCCAAGAAGAGACAAAGAGGGGAGAGAAGGGCTGTCAACTCAATATCAAAAGAAAGTTTATGTATCCACACCATCTTTTTTTCAACAACGTAGATCAATCAGAGAGAAAAGAAGACGAGAAGAAGCTGTGATATCTGAACAACCTTCTTCACAATTGTCTTCTCAAACACCTGGGCAAAAAATTCCATCTTCAACAAGTAAGCACGAGCACATTGGTGTTATTGGTTTATTGAGAGGAGAAGGACCGTCGACTCAACGTTTGTATAATATTCGAGGACAAACGTCAAACAGGCATTCATCTCCATCGAGATACTCAATCGATATTGGAGAACCAGAGATTCCTGTGAGATGTGGTAAAGTTCTTGTTGTTCGTGACACTACTGTTGCTCGTAGAAATCCCCTTACTTCACATGAATCTGGAGCAACTGGTTCAATAGACACTCAGATTGGTGCATTGAGACCTGATATATCACCCAGAGCTCTCATTCAATACAAGAAAGAAGAGGAAGAGAAAGAGAAAAAGAGAGAGGGAAGAAGAAGAAGAAGAAGGAGAAGAAACGTTACCTCCAAAGCATTCAAGAGCTTCGATTTGGTCGCAAAAGAAGGTTGGTCATATTGGAATCATCAAAGCTCTTCCTTCCTCTCCTTCTTCTGCTCTCTCCATTCCTGACCAACATACTACTTGTGAGGATGAAAAGAGAGGACATATGGATAGTCATAGAAAAGAAAAGGATAGTTGTAGTTCCCCTCAGCAACAAGTTTCTCTTGGTCAGTCGTTTGGATTACATCATCATCATCATCATAACTGTGAAGACTCATCTGCTACAGCTCCACATTTCACTCCAGCCCAATTGCATGCCCAGGCCATTGAGAGGAGAAGACATCGTGGTGTGCCTCCTTCGTTACTCGTTGGTGCCAAAGTCCAAAGGGCACGTCGACAAGCATTTTATGACATTCAAGAAAGACGCAAGAAGCACGAAGAAAAAGATGAGGTTGTACGAAAACCGAAGCATCGTGTAGAATATTATGGTGAAGCAAAGAAGGATGTCCATTATAGGAAAACAAAGATTGGAGTAACTCGATTCAACCCACTATTTATGGAATGGGAGAGCGTATAATGAGGATAATAGCTTTGTGAACGAAGCTTTATATTTCGAGATAATCCACAGTAAAGAAGATTTGATAAAACACAAGGAAATGGATAATCATTTCATGGATTCCAATAACTTAAAAAACAGCCATCTATTTATGTCCCAATAAATACCCCCAATCTATGAAATTATACATTATACACGCCATTCCGGCATTCATTTTCCTATCTCTGGATGTCAACAATATTATCGAATATAGATGTTTTTTAGTTCACAGATTTATACATTTATATCACTCTCATGACATGTACTTCCTTGGTTATATTGTCAATATCGATATAATTGGAGTTTGAAACGAATTGTCCATTTTCTCCGTGTTAAGAACAATACCCATTTTTTTGAGGGGATATTTTTATTTGTAGATCTCAGTGAAATATTATAAAATGCCTCTAATCGATTCAAAAGAACCGCCAACAACATCTAGTGTTTCAGAAAGCTCTCCTGCCATGGATGAGGAAAGAGAAGATACAAAATCTAAAGAATCACCATTTAAAGATTCAATATCTTGTGTTTTACCCCCTTCAATTGAATTAGAATCAGATTCGGCAAAATCTAGTGTTTTAGACTCTACTGTCGAGAATGCCAGGAATGAGCGGAGAGAAGATGAAACGTCGAAAGAATCAGAAGAATCATCATTCATAAGTTCAGGTTCTAGAAGATTACCCACTGTATGTTACAATTTCTTTGTTTTTACCCCTTTTTTTCCCGTTCTATTCTAACTCTAAAATGACTATTTGTGCCAACTTTGTTTGTTTGTAGATTGATACTGATACTATTGAAGCTCAACCAATTTCTCTTGAACTCCCTTCTTATACGATTCCTATCCCTCGAAATTCAACCCTTATTTTTGCTGAATTCGAGTACATTAAATTAGGACATGTCAATCCTGCGAAACGTCATTTTCCAAAACCAAGCACCGCTAAAGGTGCATACATTTTGTTTGAGAAGGATTATTTGCCTTCTCACCAGCTTATCGTGAAGTTCACTTCTTCTTCAAGAAAAGAAACGACCAAGAAATATAAATTCCCTGAATCTGAGGAACCACAATGGTTCTATCTTCCAATCAATCTCCCTGATATTGCTAGATTTGAGATGGTTGTCGAAGACCACAGCCATAAAGAATTTGAAGTCAAATCCCTCGCTTTCGTTCGAGAAGAAATTCCCAAAGAATCAATTGATCGTAAACCTAGAGAAATACATCTTAAAAACCTCTGGTCTAAAGCTACATCTGTGACACCAGAGTTTATGAATGAAGGAAGTAGATATTCTATTCCTATTCCTCGTGATGATCCAACAATCATTGATCCTGCATTTAAAATGGTGAATGGGAGTGACTATTTATATATTAAGGAATTAAGTAAGTATAATAAGAGTTTAGATGCACAAGATATGTTAAAGGGGGAAGCAGAAGTTACCTTATCCCATCTTTCCATCCCTTTTCCATCGCCAAGTCCAGTGAAAGGTGCTTATATCTGTGTGGATAAGAATTATAGTTCACCTTCTCTTCTCTTCACCTTCACTGATTGTGATGGTACGAAGACATCCAAGAAATATGAATTTTCAGAACCTAAACATTATTATGAATGGCATTACCTTCATATTGATTTATTGAATGTCATAAAGTGCGAGATTGAAGGGAAAGGAATGTGGATAGATGAGAATAATCGGGTCTTTAACATCAAATCTCTTGTTTTCATCCAAGAACGCCTTATTCGTAAAACACATGAAAGTTATCGGGAAACTCTATCTTTTATGCCTCCAATCGATTCAGAATCAGATTCAACAACTTCTAGTGTTTCAGAAGGCTCTCCTGTCATTGATAAGAGTCGAAGAAATGAAAAATCAGAAGAATTACCATTTACAAGATCTAGTTCAACAGATGTTGGTGTATGTTACAATTATTTATTTTGTGTCGTTTTATTATCCAAATTAGTTCGTACTCTAAAATGACTATTATTGAACCATTTGAACAATCTGTGATTTTTTATACCATCTTTTTATTGTAGATTTATACTGATACAATTAAGGCTCAACCAATTTCTTCAGAAGTCGATATGGCTGATATTGATATTATTCCTATCCCTCGGGATGATCCTACTCTTATTTTTGCTGAATTCGAAGAGATTGAATTGGAATATGCCAAACCTATGGAATTCCATTTTCCAAAACCATCCTCCACGAAAGGGGCGTATATTTATTTTTGGCATCATTTACCATCTCAGCTTTTCATCAAGTTCACTTCTTTAGGGAAAATAATCCTTAAGAAATATACATTTCCTCGATATCGAAGAGATAAATGGTTCTATCTTCCAATTGATCTCCCTGATATTGCTAGATTTGAGGTGATTGTCGAAGATTCTAAAAAAAAGAAAGTCGAAATCAAATCCCTCGCTTTCGTTCGAAAAGAAACAACCGAAGAATCAACTTTTCGTAAATCTAGAGAAATACATCTTAAAAACCTCTGGTCTAAAGCTACAGCTGTGACACCTAAATTTATGAATGAAGGAGCTATTCCTCGTGATGATCCAACAATCATTGATCCTGCATATGAAATGGTGAATGGAAGTGACTATTCATATAGTAAGGAATTTCATGAATATGATAAGAGTTCAAGAGCACAAAGAATGTTAAAGGGGGAAGTAAGAGTTACCTTATCCCATCTTTCCATTCCTTTTCCAGTACCAAGTCCTATGAAAGGTGCTTATATCCATGTGGATAAGAATTATTGTTCACCTTCTCTTCTCTTCACTTTCACTCTTTCTGATGGTAAAAAGATACCCAAGAAATATGAATTTTCAGAACATAAACATGACTATGAATGGCACTTCCTTCATATTGATTTATCAAATGTTGTTTTATGTGAGATTCAAGGGAAAGGAATGTGGAGAGAGAAAAACAGTCGGGTCTTTAACATCAAATCTCTTTTTTTTTTCCGAGAAGAAACCTCCGAGGAACGTCTTGTTCGTCAAACGAATGAGCATTGTTGGATAGAAGCTGTATGTTTTTAGATTTATTTTTAATTTTCTAACGAAACGATTCTTTGTTCACCTTAATTTTATATGATTATACTATCAATTTTCTTTATTTTTTTCGTTAATTACCTTTATAACAAATTTAAGCCAATTTTTAAACCAGAATTCATGAATCCAGGAAAGGTTCGTTTTATTCCTATTCCTCGTGATGATCCAGATATTATTAATCCTTCATTTGAGTTGATAAAGGGAAAGAATGATTCAAATAGGAAGGAATCTAGGTATTATGATCAGAGTTCCAAAGCGCAGGAAATGTTAAAAGGAGATTATTCTTTTGTTAATTTTTCTCATCTTTCCATACCTTTCCCATCACCTAGTCCCATGAAAGGGGCTTATATCTGTGTTCATAAAGAAAATAGTTCACCCTCTCTTCTCTTCACGTTCACTCTTTCTAATGGTAAGAAGACATTCAAGAAGTATGAATTCAGAACCTAAACATGACTATGAATGGCACTACCTTCCTATTGATTTAGAAAATGTTGTATTGTGTGAAATTGAAGGGAGAGGAACATGGGAAAAGAAGAATAGTCGATGGTTTTGTATCAATTCTCTTGTGTTTCTGAAAAAACATATTTATCCAAATTATTTCAAATTATTTAGTCAACTATAATACCTGAATTTAAAGGAGAAGGAGGATATAGATCTCCTCCAATTCATAGAGATGATCCACTTGTTATCAATCCTTCATTTGAATTGGTAAAGGGAAAGAATGATTCAATGAGTAAGGAATCAAAGGAATATGATATGAGTTCCTATGCACAGGAAACCTTATCCCATCTTTCCATACCTTTTCTATCACCAAGTCCTATGAAAGGTGCTAATATCTGTGTTCATAAGAATAATAGTTCACCCTCTCTTCTCTTCACTTTCACTTGTTCTAATGGTGAGAAGATATCCAAGAAGTATGAATTTACAAAACTTAAACATTGGCATGAATGGCACTTCCTTCCTATTGATTTACCAAACGTTATTTTATGTGAGATTCAAGGGAAAGGAACATGGAAAGAGAAAAACAGTCGTTGTTTTCAAATTGAATCCCTTATTTTCATCACAGGTGATGATATTCCTCCTCTCCCATCTGATTCTTCCAAACTTGTCAAACATGACTCCTTCACTCTCACTTCCTCTGCAACCATCACTCCTCAGTGCATCATTGGTCAGGGCGGATTTGGTGAAGTTATTCTTGTCAAGGTTGAAGGTATTCCCATTCCCTGTGTTCTGAAGAAGATGCTCAAAATTGCGGATAAAAAAGTTGTCAAGACATGTCGCAAGGAATTTAGAGTTCAAAGAAAGTTGTTTAACAACCCCAAATGTTTCAATCGTATATCACGTCCTTTGTATATTCTTGATCTTCTTGATGCAGATTTGAAGGGAGTTTATGGATTCCTTATGGAGTTTTGTATTGGAGGTAGTGTGAGTTCATTTGCCAAGAAATGGTGTATTCAAGATGGAAAAGAAGAGGAAGAGGAAACTTCTAAATCTTCTTCAGACAGTGAAGAAAGAGAAGAAAAAGAGGAAGAGGTGGTGTATTGCCTTCCTTGATTGAGCATGGAGA
>BQXS01012703.1:3786-18224 GCA_024181965.1 Aduncisulcus paluster
GTTATTGTTTCATCGGTTGGATGTGCCAAAAACCCACGCCAATTTGCATCCAGTTGTTCAAGTATTTGTTCTTGCGTTAATAGAGGCCGTACATCGGCAGGTTCGGGTGCTACTGGTGGTTCTAAGATGGGAGTAGGGATATCAACCTGGGGAGGGGCTTGATCACCTCGTACACCACATCTTAAGACATCAATACGAATTGGAACAGAAGAGGATAGTCCATTCCAAGACATAATGTTTTCTTCGGATATTGAAGTCAAATCATATTTAATTGATTGGTTATTTTCTTTGAAACATAAAATAAAGTTTTCTTTCAGCGTGTCCACTGTTCTATTTAGTGGATCCAAGAAAAAATGGGGATGCTTCCATTCAGATGGAATAATAGAATATATTTGCTTTAGCATCGTCTTCTGTCAATATTGTTACCTGTATTCCCTCTTTTTTCCCTTGCCGATTTCCAATGGCCCGAGTTGAGCGTGAAGTGTTTTTATGCCAGACATTAGCATAGAATCGAATAATTGGACGCGGCATAAGGGTTATTGTTTATGATATATAATAATGATTTTTTTTTTTTTTTTTTTTTTTTTTTGGGATTTTTCTCAAGCAAAATGGGAAATGGTATTTTGATCCTATTTGGATTTTCAAACGATTTTATTGAAATCCGCTCTATTACCTATGATAATTTTTTTCGACCTTGATGATGTTCCTTGTGATGCATTTATTAACCAACTTTTTTTCATTTCATCATTTAAGACCAGTTTTATAAGTATTTTATTAAGCTTCATTTTCACTTTATTGTATTAAGAGCTGATAATCATTATTATTATTCCGTTTCACCCTTAAGAACAAATAAAATAATATTATGACGAATATATTTTTTTTTTGATTTTTACTATGTTTTATAGTGTTAAATAAATATCATTTTTTGATTTGATGATGTTGTATATATGTCTTTGTATGAGACGGTTTGATTTTTATAATTTAAGATATTTTTATTTTTTCTTGGTTTTCATTGTTAATATAACATAGTGTTAGTGTAATTTTCCTCTTAATAATTCCGTTGTATGTTAATTCATTCTTGACTTCAAGTCACTCAAGTTGAGAGTGTTTTTTCCTCTAATGAAGCTCGTAGAAGAATTCTAATGTTGTTTTTGACGTCTTTGCTTTGTTTATATTATTTTTTATAGATTATTTTGGTCATTCTAAAGATGATATTCTTTTCTGAAAAATCCGTCCGGATCGGTCAGTGCCGCTGCTGTTCACGAACTTTTTTCTTGAAAAACAATTTCCACTTCTAGTCCTCTTCCCCCATATTCAGTCTTGAAAGAATTCGGCTGGTTCTATATTTCCATCAGATTCATACATTCGTTTCCAGCCTTTCTTCCCTCGATACCCTTTATACGACTGAATATGATACTTTTTGATTACTTGCCGACCCAGTCTCACCTTCTTCTCTTCTAATTTCTTCTTTAGATTTGGATTTCGTCTCAAATAATCTTCCATTGCGTCTGAGAGCTTCTTTGCTTCTTTCCAAGGTCGTTGTTCTGTTTTAGTGAACTTTCGAGAAAATAGGTTGATTAATACCTCTCTATCCTCTTGCTTTTGGAGTAACACGCCACCAATGCCAAACGTGCTGGCGTCCGTTCTCAAGATCAATTCTCCACCCTCCTGAATATGAGAGATGGTCAGTCTTTTCTCCAACGATTCAAGAATTGTTTCCCAGGTTAGCAGCTTGGACATGGCTTGATATGTTGTTAAAAACTATCTTATGAAAAGTTGAAAGAAGGCATTTTTCTCTCTTCTTGTCATATTGATAGAACTATAGAAGTAGAATTAAAGACTGTGAAGATATTTGTGGTCCATCATGTGTTCTGTTCGAAAAACATTATGTTTCACTTTTAAAAATTCGTCACGAATTAATGAATCTATCACTTTCTGGTTCATCGATTGAAAGATTTTTCAGTGTTGTCAAGCAATTGAACACGGCTTCTCGAGCTTCTCGGTGGACGAAATCGTTGTTTCAGAATGCAATGATGAAATACAATTTTTTCCACAAATAAAGAAATAATATTTATTTTTGATTAATCATAATAAAAAATGTAAAACTATCTCTTGTGAATTAATTTAGCAAAGTGACGAAATCATGCTTTCAGAAATTCATTTTGATTCCACACCTTGTTCAGTTATTCGGTTTCTCTTACGTCACCTACACTTATGTGTCAACTATCTTCCAAACTCCGCTAGGAGAAAATAAAGCGTTTCGGTAAATCCCGGTTTAGCCGGTTATTGAGCAAGACACCTTGTTCAAAAAAAAGGACTCATTAACTTAGAAAAAATTTTAACAATTATTTTAAATAGTATAAAATGATTTGATTTATTTTATTTTATTACTAATTTAAAAGGAGCATTGATTTTTTTGGAATCCTGTGCTCAACAGAGTTTCGTTTACGTCTTGGTGACGATCAGGTTGTGTAATTCGAATGGAGTGGACCGTAATTGTCCGCATCGGAAGAGGAAGCCAAGAAAAGACAACCTATTGCACGAGATCACGAAGTCATTCCGCTCAAATGTCCAATTCTACGGTCATGTGGAAGATCTGATTTCTTAAATTTCAGGGCTGCGTATGAAGAATATGTGAGATCTGGGGGAAGACTCCCTCCGGAACAATGTATGCATAGGAGTGCCCAATTGGAGTGGGCTCTGATAGAAACGGATGCTAAGAAGAGGAGCTATCATCACCAAAGTATCCTCTAGCGTCTTCCTTCGTCTCCAAAACCAAGGCAAGTTGCTCAAAGGTGACCTTAGTCAGAGAACTAAGGTTTTTAGGTTCGCCCTGCATTGCTGCTTGTAGACGAATCTTGAAATGGTCGTGCTTGATCCCTTTTATAAATTGTTTGTACAACAACTCATCGGAAAGCGTTTCATCACTGGCCATGAGTCGCATAGCCTCGTGATATTTGCGAATGTACACGGCGACTGTCCCTGAAGCAACGGTAAAGAGTTTAATGTTGCTGAAGGTAAAGAGTGTCTAGTGCAGACTTTCTCCCGAAATGAGACTCGAGGCTCAGTAAGAACTCACGTTCATTCTCTTTCAATTCGGCCGCGTCGCTGGCTTCTTCTGAAGTTATCAACTTAACCCCACCGACACTTTCTAACATCATTCTGA
The DNA here is from genome assembly GCA_024181965.1 of Aduncisulcus paluster. NCBI lineage: Eukaryota > Fornicata > Aduncisulcus > Aduncisulcus paluster. Next base: position 6,953 of record BQXS01012703.1, read on the forward strand.
CGTCTGGTTGAATTAAAGCACATAATGGGGCTTCTCCACCAAGGGCTCGGTAGGATTCCAATTTCTGCTGAAAGTGATAGAAATAGAAAGAACCATACTTAGCCAACCAAGGACTTTTAATACTCGTATCATGAATCATCAGAGTTACTGATTTTTGATCAAAAATGTGTTAACCGTGATGCAATTTATTGAAATAAAAGATAGTGGTAGAATCTATAAATAGAACAAGGTGAGAAACATAATAAACGGTAATACCATTATAATATCATAGGGATATAACAGTTGCCAAGTTGAAAGAAAAGGAGATCCCACCACCTTACCTTGAGCCCCTTGATTCCGAGAACTGGGAAACTTTTCTGCGAGAAATCGAACATTACAATGCACTGGGAGGACGTCGAACGTGGCCTTTTTTATGTTCGTCAAAGGCTTTACGACTTATATCCATCTTCGCAGACATCACGGACTTCACCTGTACTTGGCGTCCACATAAAATATTGACTCTCCTAAAATCAATAAAATATATGCAAAATAATTAGTATTAATTACGATAAATAATTTTTTGGTCTTTGTATAAGTTTCAAATAAATTCAAACAATCAAAAATTCAAAAATTTACATTTTCTGTGTGTATTCTCCAGAACAACAAAAGTAATGATATCAGATTTATTACCTCATTTCAATAATACTTATAAAAATGAGAAGCTTTGGGCAAAGTATAAAAGAATTGTCAGACTCAAAAAAAGTGCCAAAAAATGTCAGGTCATGGAAAAAATAATTCAGGATTTAGAGGATACTATTGAAGTTAATCTTAGTGATAAAGAAAAGAAATATTGGTGTCATGCTTGTAGTATATTCATAACGTCAGAAAAGGGATTAGCCTATCACATCTGCTCCCAGACACACCATTCGTGCGAGATTCCTGAAGAAAAGGAAATTTCGGAATTTCAGAAGAAAATTCAAATTAAAAAAGAGATTATCAAATCGTTTATTTGTGCTGGTATCCCAATTAATGCCATACCAAAAATTTTAACGGATGATATCCAGATAGCCATACAATCTCTGGAAGACACAATAACATTTTGCAGATCTTCTTGTTATACATTAGGAAATAGCATTGCGAGACAAGCTATTATTGACGTTCGAAAAAGAATTTTTGCGTGTCCAAATTATAGTCTTATTTTGGACAAGTGTCAAAGTCGTGGAAAGAACATTCTTGCCATAATGGCCCATACATCACAAACATTTGCAATTTCTTCAATTGATTTGGGTATTGCAAAAGACGAGGAGTATAGGAAGACTCTTTCAAGAGAAGTTTACTTTTCTGCAGAGAAAGAAATGAGAACTAGATTATGTGAGCAAACAAGTAATCCATCTGAATTAAGTAATCGGATGTTAAGACGAAGATATTGTGTCTCCTCTGGATGACACTGGCTCGGAATGGACCTGCGAAATTGAGGATCTCAGACCAGAGATCATACGCCTTTTGGAACCCTACCTTGCCAGGATTGATAAAAGAAAACCAGCGAAAGTTCCAGCTTTCACCTTAGCCTTTCCGCCGGATAACACTCCACCAGCGTCAAAAGCCAGAAGAATTCCTTTCCATTTACAGGAAGAAGTGAAGACCCTTATCGATGAACTGCTGGATTTAGATTTTATTTCGCCCTCCAAAAGTCCGTTTGCGGCTCCCATAGTATTGGCAAGAAGAGGTAACGGCCAACTGAGGCTGTGCTGCGACTTTACAAGGTTGAACAGAATCTCCCCAAATGACCAATACCCTATCCTCAGGCAAGACTCACTTTTTACAGCCTTATCAGGCAAAACGGTATTTGGAGCATTGAATTTGCGCAGAGGGTATTTCAACATAGAAGTGGCCGAACCAACGAAACACATCACGGCGTTCATAACACCGTGGGGCTTATATCAGTGGAACCGTATGCCTTTTGGGCTAAAAACAGCTCCAGCTCACTTCCAAAGGTGCATTAATAGCATTTTCAAAGACCTCGTACCCTGCGCCTGTCTGATTTATTTGGACGATATACTTGTCTTTGGAAAAGACAATGTGGAATTCCTCACGAATTTGAAAAGGGTTTTGGATCGCTTGGCGGATTTCAACTTCTGTTTAAACCTGGCGAAATGCAAAATAGGTATGCACAAAGTTAAATATTTGGGTTTCATTATTTCCGGAGAAGGCAGAAAAATTGACTCCAAGAAGTTGGGTGACTTGCGGAGTTTGACGCTCCCATCTTCCCTGAAAGTAGTCCAGAGAATGATTGGAAAGTTAAATTATTTGCGCGAGTTTATTCCAGACTACTCACGGAGTGCGGAGCCTATAACGAGAATAATGAAGAAACCTTATAAGAAAACAGCATGGGGTTCGGAACAATCACAGGCGTGGAATAACATTTTAACACAATTGGAACGTCGTCTTACACTGTGTCATGCCTCCCCTGAAGGGAAATTTATTGTCCGAACAGATGCAGCTTCAAACTCTGGAATCGGGGGGATTTTGATACAAGTCGATCCACTCGGTAAGGAGAGATTGATCAATCTTTTCGCCAGAAAATTCAATCGTACCGAGACAAGATGGAGTACTTATGAACAGGAGCAAGGCCTGACACTCGAGGGGGTACCCCCTCCTGAACCCCCTTTTGGGGGGGTAACCCCCTCGAAAATACGATATTTACCCCCTTATACATCAAAAAAATGATACGATTTTCCTCCATTTTTTGAGATATTTTCCCCTCAAATTTCTTCATTTTTAAGAGTTGACCAGAATAAAATATAAAAAATATTATTACTAGAATAGTACTTTTATATACAAATATTATTTATGTTTTTTTTGAGTTTGTTTGAAGGTATTGAGTGTCCCATGTTCAGGTGCTGATGTTGAGAGATTTTTCTCACGTTTTAGTTTTATTTACTCTCCTCAACGTGAATCTCTTGAGACAAGTAATGCATTCGTTCTTTCTGCATTGATGTTTAACTTAAACTAATAAACAACAAAACACAGTTTACAATAATAATCACTTTGACAATTTACCCCCTTTTGAAACCCCTCCAAGAATTTTTTTACCCCCTTCACCTACCCCCTTATTGTCAGATGAAAATCCCCTCGAGTGTCAGGCCTTGAACAGGAGGCCTTCGGAATGGTCTATGGAATTATTTCTAATGCATACTTTTTATTAGGAAAAGAATTCCTGGTTGAAACTGACCACAGGAATCTCGGTTTCATTTTCAAGAGCAAAGTTCCTAAGGTGATTAGATGGAGAATGAAATTACATCAATTTTCGTTCACGATCAAACACATTCCAGGAACCACTAATACGGTAAGTGATTTCCTGTATCGTCTGGATGAGTTTACAGAGCCAGGCAGGCTGTTATTATCATTCAAAGAGACTGGATTTTCTTTTTCAGCACAAACGGCTCCACGTGATTCTAAGAGGCTGATAATGGAGAAGATCCATACAGAACTTGGCCATGCATCTCCCAAACTAATGATGAAAGTCCTAAAAGAGCGTGGATATAAATGGAAAAACATCCAAAAGGATGCGGAAATGATAGGGAAAACATGCTTGATTTGCCAGAAATCCAAGAAGTGTGTTAACACTATTGTTATCTTATAAATAAATGCTTTCATTATTTTTTATTTCTATTAAAATGAATAAATATTAATTATAATTTTGAAATATTACATATTAAAGTCATATCTTGATGATTTTTTAATATCTGCTGATATTCAAAATTATATGCAGAATAAATAAAAATATTTTTCAAAATAATCATTTTAAATAACATTTACTCCATTAATATTCTGAAAATATGCAATCACCAGTATATCCCGATGCGCACATTTTTCAAGCCATATTTTGTCAACATCATGACCATAAAAGCGGTCTCCCTTGGGCGGCGCGAACCCAGGGGAGGCGTAAGACTTAATATTTTTTATTTTATTTTGTTCCTGCTCCGATTCCTGCTCCCCCCGAGATGACCCCCCTTAATCTATATTACAATGTTTAAAAAGGGGGTCCCCAACGATTTTTTATTTTTTCTGTTTTTAATAAATTAAGATCCAATTTTTATAGTAAAATAGTAAGGATTTATGATTTATGAATGTTCAAATGCATAGTGTGGTAGTACGTATAATAAACGATTTACAATTTATTGATATGACAGTTCACCGAACGTGTCTATTTATAGATCCTGAGACATTACCACAATAGCAATGTATAGGCTTTTAATGGTATACAGTCATGTGAGTGTGTAAAATTAAGTGGTAAAAACTGCTGCCTCGATCGGCCTGTTGGTAATTAGATAAGATTACCATATTGAATTAAGAGGATTGATTTAAGTATTAATTGTACTACAATCTATAGTATAGATCATGGTTGATGATCTAGGATCATGTGAAGGTTTATCTGCGAAGGTAAACGCTAAGGTTTAATATATAGATACAAGTAAATTGACTCACCTACAATATTTTTACTTAAATTACACGGTCATGTCACCTGAGTGGCTCTTCTTTCTTTGTGTTGATGGCCATGCGGCACATGCACTGTTCAGTACATTTGATTTTTGAAGGAATTCTTTCCTTTATATTTCTGGGCATCTTGTATGATGTTTTCCCTGTCTGTTTGCCTTTTTGCTGCCCGTCCATGTCCCATAACTTTTCGTACATGGTCACGAGGTTTGGTCTGAAAATGATATCCCGGAGCAAACATGGACCAGTTTCACAAAGTAAATTTGATCCTTTTTTGATCCGAGACCAAAAGTGGATCTGATATTTTCGACCAAATTTGATCCATTTTTGGTCATTTCCTAAAATAGTTATTTTTATTCGAAATAAAGCAACAATTTATCGATATTTTTTTCTATACATTATTTTTCAAACTACCATAAACATGGAATATCTCGACATATTTGTCGACATTTCATAATTTCGGATCAAAATTGATCTGAGAAAAGCTGAGACAGGAAAATTGAGGGACTATCAGAGTGTGAACGGTCCAACGGTAGTCATTATTGCAATTGAGACGAGCGGAAGAATATCTCAGGATACAGTGAAACATTTATCCACGATCCTAGGAATGCGCGCGTTCAAGGCGTGGAAAGCAAGAGTGGCTGTAGCATTGATGAAATTCTGTTTCAGGGGGTATAAGAAGAGTAGAGGTTCTATGAGAGATATGATGGACGAGCAGGAGGATGGAGAACAAGGAGAGGAAGAGGATTTCGATTCATCAGCATCATATGACCATGAGAGAAGAAGAAGTAGAAGTAGAAGTCATGGAATAGTAGAATGAGACGTATAAGGTTTCGTTTAAAAACCCGAGCGCATGCACTCGTGGGCGGTGTGTGCGGTGTTATTGAAAGAGGACAAATGTTATAACATGAGATACGATAAACAATAGGAAGACATAGACAATGATACACAAGAATCGCTAGAATACAATGACAATACATATATATATCCACAGTATCAATTTCCAAGTATCGAAGAAAAGCGATGAATCAAACACAGAACTATTGATTGAGAGACAAAGATCACATTGTTTAAAAACGATTAAATATATAACCGTGGGATGAAGGTAATCGTTGGATTATCGACGAGTTAAATGATCAGCAGGACCGTCCTCCACTTCCGTCGGCTGTGGAATATTCAGGTCTTCTTCCTCCAGAGACGCTTCCAAGCCAAGTTGGTTGGGTCCCACTTCCCTTCTGGGTTGTCCCCAAGACAGCAGGCCTTCATGGGTCAGGAATGGTTCTCCTAAGATGATCTGGAACCTTCCTTTCAATGAAATTACCATGCAGTCGGGGTTTAGTTCCAGCTCTGATTTATCGAATCCTGGAATTACTATGATGGGGTTTGCCCTCCGGTCGGATATCAAGCTGTGTTGTGACACGGCAGTTATGGTTTCTGATTGGCCGACAGTCTCTTCAATGGGTCATAGTTAAGCGATTTCCTCCCCCTAAAAAATTTGAATTGGCTTGGATTGGCCCGTATCAAGTAATCCAAAAGACTGCAGATCGGGAATATCATGTCAGGTCTCCATTGGGTGCCTCCCGTACAGTCCACAGTCAGGACTAATTCCAAATGTATCCAAAACAGGTGCTCTGAATGCCATTGCAACCGACCTAGGACTAAGACTTCCACGTGAAGTCATAAAGAAGAAGGGGAGGGGTGCTGGACTGCGATTCCTTGTCCGTTGGTATGGACTCCCAGATAATCTAACTACCTGGATACCCAAGAAAGACATTCAAGACTCTGAGGCTTTTAAGGTGCATTGAGTGCACCAGACTGTATTACATTTTACATTGAAATCGAAGAGTACTCCGCCAGTGAAGGTGAGTAATGGAAGATAAGGAAATATTTGTCAATAGAGCGGAAAGCACAGATAAAACAAATAATTCTTTATAAAATATAAGTTTTAAGAGATATGTAAAAGGATTTTGTCACAGTTTTTAAGTAAGATATATTGATATATCCAACTTGGAGTTTCAAGTGTATAAAGGTCATATAAAGGATTTTATTTTATTATTTTATTAATTTTTATGTGTTTTAGTAAGGTATAAATTATAAAAAGGCATTTTAGAGAAACATAGTATGAAATTCCCGAAAACAGTTGTTTGGTCGAAGATATGAATAATTACTAATTATTTTCTAGTAGTGTGGTATTCCGGCAATTTCTCATAGTCTAAATATAGATTCGTTTGCTTGGACCGTTCGTTTATTAATAAATTGTAAGTAAGCTTAATAGCCAATTACCATAAATTGATCAATTTATAAGAAAGACTTCACCAAAAGCACTAAAACCCTCGAAAGGAGTTGCACAGGGAGATCCTCTTTCAGCAGTGATTTTTGCCACAAATAGGCTAATGGCAGAGTGGAAAGAGTTAATAGAGAGATAAAAAGGCATTTAATGGGATTCATTTCAGATTTGTTCGAAAAAGATGAATGGCACAAATGCCTGCCCCTAATACAGCACATCATTAACCAATCATTTCACTCCGCTATTGGATGTTCCCCTTATGAAATCTATTTGGGAACAGGGAGACAAGAAGCATCGTGGATGACTGGGAAAGAGCAAGATTGAAGTCCTATGAAGAACTCCCTGCTTTCCACAAGGATGTTGACGAATATGTAAAGCTTTTAACATCCAACATCAAAGAAATGCACATACTCCAGGTATGACCTTGATGTCTTGCGCATCAGCACTTCTTGTAGACCCAAGTGGCGAACGAACAAGGTATCCCCTGTCAGCAGTTTTCTCGATTACTTGGTAGGGTCCTTCCCAAGCTAGTTAGATGGGAGCTCCATACCCGTTCTAGGCACGGTAAAAATCCATACTTCACTTCCAGAATCCGGCCACATGAAAGAGAGAATTGTCTTTTTATGTCTCTACATGGAAGATTAGTGTTGTCGATATTGCCAAAATGTTGTGTCTGGGGGACAGCACGGTATATCGATGGATACTATCCATCGGCTAGAAGCCAAATGATGAGATGGAACCCTCTCTAAACAAACTAAAAAACAGATAAAACTCCTGGACGGTCCCACTGGGGAATTTATTTAAGATGCGAAAATCACCCGATATTATGCTGGATGAACTTCAACAGGAAATACGGAAGAGATTCCAGTTAGTAGTAAGTCTAGCAACAATATCACGGTCTAAATACTAATGGATTCACCTATAGAGTCATATCTCACTTAGCAAGGAAGATCCAGAAATCACAAATTGAACACTTCGAAAAGAAAATAGACACCATTCTTAAGGCAAATGGAACAAAAAATTTCGTATGGATCGATGACACCGGTATGAGACGCTCCGAAAAAGAGGGTACGGATCAAAGGAACAAGACTCCGGAAACTTTCCAACAAGAGCCTACGCTCGAAGAGAGTGTCATATATTGGTTTTCTTGGCCCAAGTTGGTGGCTCCATTGGGACCGAACAAGGAAACCTGGGTGTGTTTGGTATGCTAGAGAACAAGCTTCCTTGGATGATGATTCCACAATACATGAAAGTGAAGGGGAATCTAGTACCAGAAGGACTAGTGGATCACTGGAGGATCGGTACAAATGGTGTACCTATCCAGGGAAACATGTCCAATATGCTGATCCATTCATGTGTTTCGAAACCCTTTGCAAAAAACCTTGCACTGAGGGTGTTAAGAAGAGAAATTTCTATTGATCTTTACAAAGCGATCTATCATGACCTAAAGAAATCAGATTTCGAAACAGATATTCTTCCTCTTAGTCAGATACAGTTTATAAACCACTCTGTTATGGAGAAGAAACTCTTCTCTATCAAACTAAGAAAACCCAATGGTCAATCATAGAAACCACTTTCCGATTCAGGTGGTATAGCATTACAGATTATGCAATACCTTACTTAATCTTAAATTTCTTTGAGCATCTTACTCATCTATCTCCTTTCCAATCAATTCCATACGAAGAATATCCAGCTGAACCCATATCATTGATCGCTTCATAAGGCAGTACATACTTTTCTACGTAATCATTATGATATTGATATTCCTATTGTTTTTCCAGGTTCTTTCCCAGATATCACATTCCTATACTGAGTTTTGTGCTTCAAAAGAGATTGAACCCCTTATCGTCATTCCATTAATAATATACATGGATGACATTGCCACAGCTAAGATAGGACACCGTACTATCAATTAAACTTACTATTGGAACTATTCTCATAGATTTGAGGAACAAAAGTAGTAGTTGGGTCGAAATATCTTTAATAGATGAAAGTCGTCCAAGGAATGCAACGGTTGTATGTCTTAATAAGTTAATGGAGATTAAAACCCTGCAGGCTATAAGTTATCAATTGGTGGGTGTACTATGAAAGTCTCGGGATATTTATTATGGATCATTGAGACAATAAGCAAAAATGCCTTAACCTTGGAATCAGTTCACATTACAAACCATGTCCATCATCTTCTATTCACTTATGGGGTGAATATCATGAGATTGCACTGCTCTTTCAATGCAACGGACACACCTCTAACTACTGGTTGTGTGGCTGGAGTCGATGGATCTGGGACAACATACTTGAGGAGAAAACGAGAGCTATCACCGATGACAAAACAAGGGAAAGGGATCAACAATATCTCACCAACGTATTAAAAGTACAAGAAAAATGGGCTGGTTACAGTCGAGTCAATGTTTTTACCGCGGGAATAAGAAGCAGTCAGCGGATTGAGAAGGAGCATGCCTTGGACAAGGCATTGTGGCAAATGTACCAACTTAATGTGCCACTCCTGCTTCTTATCCAATAAATTAGAAACATAGCTCGAATCGGTGTACTCAGGAAAACGTAGGCATCACTTTGTCTTAAGAAGACCTGCCGCAAAATGTCCTATTTGTAAAACGGAGTTTCACCAAACCACCATACAAGGTAGATACCCTACCGAATCCTATCAAGTATTATCTTACGAACAGATGCGTACAATAATCGACAGAAGTATTAAACTAGTTCCGTGTCACTGTCATGGAATGGTAATACCACAAATTCAACAACGCATGTATGCTATAGAAATGGTACATGTTGAAACAGTTCATTCAAGCTCAGGAACTGGACACAGAGAACGTATGTTTAATATGCTCCATCCTTCAATGCAAGCGGAACTTGTAACAAGCGAAGAAGATATCCCCTTGAACAGAGAAGAGGAAGAGAAGACTCCAGTCAAGAAGAAGAATCCCATCATGACCAGGTGACCGGAACAATTGCAGAACCATTCCCCGCGTCATATTATCAGCGCTTTTCAGCAGCAGAGGTAGCTGAAGACACTTATGTTGACAGCGGAGAAGAAGAAGAAACAAGTCGTAGCGAAGAAGAGACAAGTCATGAGGAACTCGGTGCTAACCCCCTCCACCTGTGAGTTCTGAAGAAGAAATGCTCCTGAGGCAATCCAATCATTTGTTTCGCACGTCATTGACCGATTTTTACAGACCTATGAGAAGGAAAAGAAGAAAGAAGCAGAAGAACTGACAGCACTGGCCTGTGAGAGGTTGCTAAAACGAGGACAGATCGAAGATATCTTCAACAAGCTCTCGTTTTTTCAACACAAAAATTCCTTACTAAGGAACAATTAGTAATTGTTTGGAAATTTTCTTTTTAATATACGAAACTTCTTCTTTATGTGACATTTATAGAGAAGGTGGCATTCATGGGCCTCGTACTGTTTTGTATGTGTATTAAGTACAACTGATCGAGATGAAATGGCTAGAATAATTGGAAGCTCAAACAAATCTGCAAAATCCAGCATCGATTTCATCGAATCGTTTGTTGAGGAGAAACAACCAAAGCCAAAAGGCACCAGTTATTGCTTTGTGCACTGTTCATAAGATTGGCCTTATTGAGATTAGACTATACTGAGATTTTGAAGTTATCACATGGAACACCGTTGATTTCCTATTGTGGAGTGGTATAAACCCGTTATTTCATCGATTAAGCAATATAATTCTATTTTTTTTTAAAAAACTTTTTCAACATCTAGAACAACTATAATGGATTGGAGGATGATTTTGGAGATTACGGCGAGCATGACTTTGCAATGGAAATCAGGGCTCAAGAAGAAGCAAAAGAACTTGAAAAAAACAATTCATATTGAAAACTTAAAGCAAAGTATATTGAAAAAAAAACATCTTATTTTTTTTTTGAATTCTTCCCAAAAAGTGGAAATGAAAATTTTACCAAAGAGAGAAAAACTCACATCTTTTCAATCTGCTGATAACATGGGTGTCCTTAGAAAATTTCTTTTGCTGAATTAAAATTGTTAAGTGAGAATTTATCTCTGGACATGAAGGAAGGCAACGAAATCGGAATCCCAACAAAGGCGCAATTCTATGCTGCAAAAAATGGGACACGGGAAACTAGAGTATAAAATTGTTAAGTCTGCATCTCCAAGACCCGATTTTACCGATTTAGAGAAGTTTTATCCCCATCCAGAATTAGTTCGACCTTCAATTGGTGGCTTAAATGGTGATATTGCAGCGATAGAAGATTTCCTCGAAAGAGTTGAGGAATATACCGAAGAATCTCTGACTCTCCAACATTCAATGCCCAAAAGCAGTAAATATGACCCAATTTTGGGGCATCAGCTCAATAACATCTCATGGTTGGAACCATTCTGTTCTTTGTGGAGGGTAGACATCCCAAAATATGAATTGCTCAGTGGTCTTAGAAAAAAACATATAAAATTATGTTGTTATCATTTAGCAACTGAATATCATATCGATCATTTGACATCATCAAAACATAGGC
>BQXS01012704.1:0-14428 GCA_024181965.1 Aduncisulcus paluster
CAAAGGAAGTCTGTGTCCACTGTGGTGGTCCGACCCAAAGAAATATGGAACCACCCATAATTTAAGTCAAGTGATTGTCTTTTGGGCCAGGCAAATGGCCGAATCCGTCTTGAAATGGGTGAAAGAGTCCATCCCCATTTATAAATTCAGATTACAGCGCTATGGGGGCGATCTACTAAAGCTCGACGGATGTAAAAACGGTTTCTCAACAATAAGAGAAATATCCAATCAATTGAATGTGATAGGTCAATTGATTGGTGACAAAAAGGACTCTTCCGAATCTGTGGCGCCGCCAGTTCAACCGGATCATCCGATTGATGATCAATTAAGTCTCAGGCCCAAGCTTCCGCCAAGACTTCCTCCGATCCTCCCTACTTCAAAGTCCGGGATGAGGTTCTTCCCTCTGTCTCGTTCGCTCCTCAATGCTGCCAAAAATAATCTGTTTTCGGCATACGGACTACGCCTGCTCCGAAAAACACTTAAAAGATGCAAAACCAAGGGGCTCGTCTATGTTTTAACTGATGGAGTTGGTGCTCGCCTCGTTATGGGGCCAAAAACCTCTGATCAGTATAAAATTTCGGTATCAAGCCTGGTTTCCTCTCCCGCCCCCAAGCAGACTGCAAGCCTGGTTTCCTCTCCCGTCTCCAAGCAGGCTGCATCTACATTGTGCCTCGGCGTTGACCCTGGCAGAGCTGTCATTGCCGGCACTGCTCTCGTGTTAAAGCACGAAGCCGGCGATCCAGCAAGCGAGAAGACCGAATTCGGTATCATCCCAAAGGGAATACGAAGAGGAAAGAACAAAAGAAACGAAAAGCAAGCGAGAAACAGGAAGAAGTTGCTTACCCTTTCACTAAATCGGCTAAATCTACCCCAACTGCGAACTCCTAATACTGAGGTTTTAAAAGAACGTCTCAGAAAGGAGTTCGCAATTTGGGATAGTTTTAGACAATTATCTGAAGCAAAATTCTGGCGTCGTCAGCGTTTCGGACGTGAATTAATGCTGGAAAAGAAAATAATGAAATACACGTCTGACCACATCAAAATGGCACGGAAAATTGGAGCTAATTTTCTTTTGGCATACGGAGATGCTGGCGAAGGCTATAAAAAGGCCTTTTCATCTTCAGGAAAAGGACATCCAGCAACACCCGCAGTAAGAAAGGTTCCAAGAATAATGTCACATGTTGTAAAGAATATGGGTGGGATATTTATCAAAGTTGACGAATATCACACTTCCAAATTATGTCCATATTGTTACAAAAAACTTGGCACGATGAATCCGAAAACTCGTTTGAGAAAGTGTCCTGGTTGTCATCATGAAGGCCACCGTGATTCTTTAGCTGCATTAAATATTGCTAATCTTGGTTATTATGAGTTTCTAGGTATCCCAAGTCCTCCAGAATTTTGTTATTCCCACCAAGATCTTCATCATCCTCGGCCTCCTCCAAGACAAAGACTTTCCTTTAGATTATAATTCTATTACCAATTTTACTATTTTTACTCACCGCGTGTTTTCACGATGGTGAATTTTGAACATTCTTTTTGCTTGCTGTCGCTTTGCGACGCATCGCAAATTGAATTTGTTCGATATTATATTTGTCGAATTAAAACTAAAATTCTTCATTGAATCTTAAATATAGTATTTACTCAGCATTTTATTAAAAAATCACGGAAAGAAAATATCCAAAATTTTCATTTTGGGATATTAAAAACACAAAAACAAAAAATGAGCAAGAATATCGAGGGTCGAGATCTGCGGAAAAAATCATTCTGTTTCATGAACTCTAGCAATTGAATCCATAAATTTGTCCCACTTCCCGGCCTCAGCATCTAAGAATTCCTTGAGAGAATGATCCTTGACGACTTCCATAACCATCTCTTTTCCGGCATTGTTTGCAATGTGACGACGAAGTTCCAATGTGTACAGATTCCAATTATCATATACTTCTTCCCTTGGCATGAATGGAGGAAGGATATCAATTCTCCCACTTGTCCATAATCTAACCATTAACCTGAGAGAAACAGGAAGTTTAGATTCAAGGTAGCATGAAGGGTCATATGGAATATTGAAATGAATTGGTTGACAATTCAATCTGGTGTGCTCTTGGAAGTAATATGAACAAAAAGAGTGGATCTTATCATCAACATGCTTGGAGAATTCAGGGAAAAAGGCTAATGATTCAAGTTTGACAATGGATTGGGCCTTCTTGATGGATCCACAATCATCGCCAGATTCAGATATAAATTGCAACTTGGACTGGTCGGAAAGATATTCACCCATTTCGTCACGCAATTTACGCTCATAATACCCAAAGTAAAGAGCATCATGACTATTGAAAATGTGTTTAAAGAGGGGGTGAACACCAAGGTAACTATCAACAACTGGACGTCCAAAATTATGTGAAATAATGAGAGCATTATCAACCCAAGACCGTCTGGGAGTAATTGGATGGAGACATTTGGAGAGACGATTCTTTCCAAAAATTGAAATCTTTAACCCAACAGTAGCAAGAACAAATTTAATACAAATACTAGATATTATACGAACACACCATTTTCTGATAGATTTAAATGGGAAAAAAATAATAGAAAAGGCTAAAGCGAAGATACAAGCCGATACAATTTCAAAGAATAACAAACACAACCTTATGGGAAGTAATGTCAAGAAGAAAAGAACAACTCGAATATTTCCAAATAATCCTTTCAACTTGAAGAAAATAACATATATTAAAGAAAACAAAACATTTTAGTTGTTGGCATCAATAATTACATTAAAATCGAAGATAACGAATTGATACATACCATAATACAATATTTTCAATAAATATTCCGGTCGAAAAAATGAAACAAATTCGGGAATCGAGCCAAACTGTCCAAAACCGCCCAGAGTAAAGAAATGATGTTTAATTAGTCGTTTGAAGGAAGATTGGAAATAAAAATACAATTATATCAATAATTTATTAAATATATCTTGCTTGTCTCCTCTATTTTAACAAGACAAACATAATTTATCGTTTTGCTCAATGGATCTTTGTAGAATATTAAAAAAGTTTAAAGGGTTACAGTATATCACATCCAGAGATCTTGAATTACCATCATTTGATTCAATTGTTCTAATATTGACATGCTTATGTGAACGTGTCGACATCGACACTCCAAAGGAAGTTCCAACGGTATGTTTGTTATATTCTTTGTGATCATTTCTTCTTCAAAATGTTATATCCGATAATTCTTCGTTTTAGCCCCGTGTTCATTCAGATCTTGCGTGGAGTCAATATCATCGTGATCAAGTGGATTTTATCGAAAAGATTATATCAAATATTCCTCAGGATTCAACTATGTATAGCAGAATACAAAGAGAGGGAATAGCTGGAGAAAGTGTGATCAATGATCCCACCAAATTTCACTCACTCTGTTGGTGTTTTGTTGATGCTTATCGTGAGATTATTAAGCAAAGAAGACAGAAAAAAGACGAAAAACAGATATCATCGACATCAAAACACGTATTCCCTGCCGTTCGAGAAAGATTAATGAAAGAAAAAATGGAAAAAGAGAAAGCTGAAACATTAAAATCTGAAGAAAAAAGGAGGATAGAGGAAATGAACAATAGAATTCGCATTGAAAATGAAAAGAAAGCAGAAATAGCTCGTAAAAAACGTGCCAAATATGAAATGGAACACTCCAAAAGTAGTGAAGTTGAAGAAGAAGAGACTTGTTCTGGATCTCCACTGCATGAAGAGCAAACCCAATCACATATAACAGAACATCGTCCATGTGAAATGTCTCTTGATCCAGATGAAAGCTCTCGAATATTGGCTTCATATTATTCACCATCAATCTCAGTCATATCTCAGTCCAATGGTATTGGATCATCAGAAATAAGCCCCAAAGAACCCAGAAAAACATCATATTCGCCGTATTCCCATCCGATATCTAGTGATATCCACCCTCACTCAAGTTCTGTTGAATTGCCATTCGATGATCGAAGATATGTGATGCTATCAGAGAGATGTGCAGCTTTGGAAGCGAGGATTCAACGTCTCCAAGAGAAAAATATATACCTTAACTCCCTTCTTGAGGATTTGTCTTCCCCTGTTCATGATCTTTCCCTTGTTCTAAAACATGGCTGTGGGAAAGAAGCCACGGAAGTATGCTCAGTGGTTTTACGAAAAGGAATTGGACGTTTTATTGAAGAAATGAAGATGATTGATGCCAAAAAGCGAGATAGAACAACTATGGCTTATCTTTCAGATGAGTTCTCACCACTTCAATCCGATGCAAGGAGACCTACCCCTGGATCGAGTGGTTTGTCGTCTCATGAAGATGTTGGAAAAGAAAGACTTTGTTATTCACATGAATCTTCTTCTCAAGACTCTCTAAACGAAGGGATTAATCATTGATAAAGATGATCTTTTCGATCACCAAGTTGGTAATATTGATCAGACATATTTCCAGATGAGATAGACCTCTGGCCTCGAATAGGCGCCATTGGATTCCGAACCACTATACTGTACTTTACTATACTGCATAATTGGAGGTGCAGGATACGTATCAGAAAATCCTTTTGATTGGTTCTTGCTTGGAGATGATTTTCGTCCAGACCGAATATGCCGAGGGGGAACACTTAAAGAATACCTTCAACAAAAGAAAAGCAAACGAATATCTGAAAATGGAGACATGGCGTGTATGTGAAACAATGCTCGTTGCCCTTGTTCACATTCACCGGTTATTTTTACTGTTCAACTGAACTTCAACAGTAGTACTGTTACAGTACAAGTTGTTACTAACAATTTCTAGTAGAAAAGGGTATCAAAAATAGAGCGAGAAGATGATTAAATTAAAATAGACAATCGAAACATTAAATTTTAATGATTAAAACAAAATAAATAAAACACTCAGAAATCTTAAATCGAGTAAATAATAGAATAAGACAACAAAAACAATAAATATATAAGATCACATAAATTCACAATTGAGATCGTACAATGACAACACAACCCATCCATCATCGGGGCTGTAAAATGTATCAAAATTGCCATAGTAACAATGAGTAAGATTACCTATTGCAAACAAAATATAATCATTGAACAAAAGGTTACCGTGGTGTTCATCTACACCAGAAATCATATAATCACTAACAAACAAAACACTTGTGACGATTGAAAGGAATAAAAGGGCTTCAGAAGTGCTGATAACATCAACAGAATCATTAATAAGCGAAAAGGATGACAATTGTTTCATATTAAACATCTGCATGACATCATAATGACGATTATCAGGGTAAAATACATGCTCAAGCTCCATTTCTACAAACATTTCAATGTATGACGAGTTGGAGCCAGTGAGCTTGATATTGAGTGAGTTCCAATCACTCACAAATGAGTATGATGTCATGATTAATGAATAAGGCTGGTCTGTGAGATCGAAAGTAATATCTATATCACAAGGAGATGAGGTACAAAGATCATTGACTTCGGGAATAAATTGAGAAATATCTGATGAAGTGAGAGAAAAGGGAAGAATCGACAGAACACTGGCATCATTGGGATTGGACTCAGAAAATGTCACGTTAAAGGGTCCGATATGACCTGAATTTTGAGCTCTAAAGACTGCATAAAACTGAGATTTAATGCTTTCAAGCGTGAGAAAGTGTTGAATACTTGCGTTTGAGAAGATTGTTGGTATTGAGGGAGGGTTGAAATTGGGCATGGTGTCTGTGAAATCTTGACAATAGAGATAAATTCCAACAAACGGTAAGGACACATAATAAGGGTCAATAATAAGAGGATTTGACAGTTGATCAAGAATTGCCACACTATCACCAATAATTTCGATTATAATTGAATCGTCAAATTCCGAAAATACTTCATTGGCAACAATTTCTATTCCTTCACTTATTATCGAATCTATCGCAGGCTCAATGATGGGTTGAATAAGAGAAAATAAGGTGTTAAAAAAGGTACCAGCCCCATTTAATTCAATATTAAGATCCTCCAGATTGATATTGACTGCATCGAGAGAAAGGGCAATAGTATAAGGAAAGCTTGTCGTTCCAATTTTTAAATTTAAAATGCCACTAGAATTACTGCATGAAACAACGAGAGTTCCAGATTCATAGGTATATGGATAGGTGAGCAACTTAAACTCCCAACCTCCTGATAAACGGAGGGAAAACTCTTCAAAAGTTAAAATTGCTCCATAAGAAGCAAGTAACTCAATATAAGCAGTTTGTAATTGGGCACTATCACACGATAAGCCTTTTAATTGAAGTTGAACCTTTCCAATTCCTATCTCTTCGGTAATCGATATATCAGGGATAACAATATTTTGAATCTGGGCTAATAACTCTGGAACAATGGAGTCAATGATAGTAGTATTAAAAAAGTCATCAGTTACTGTCATACGACTTCCAGTTTGCTGGTAAGTAGTAAGCGGAGTAGTTGGACACATATTCCCAGCATATATACCAATTATCAATAAAAGAATATAAAACAATCGAAGATAAATAACTACCATACAATATACATGTTCAAAAAGATGTTTGGTCATCTATTTCGGAAATATCAGGTTTATGAACAATATAGAAGTATAGAATGTTGATAAAAATATATAATATTAAATGAAATAATTTTATTTATGAAGAATGCGGCACATACCATGAGAAATGCAAGTACAAGCCTTATTCTTGTTTTGATTTAAAAAAAGAGTTTCCTTGACTAAATAAAGAGAATAAAACAAGCTTTTTCTGTCTTAATTTCAAGGATATCTTCTCATCAAAACCAAAAACATCATTTTCAGAGATCGAAAGTCCAGATTCGCCACCAATTTCCCGTATAGTGTCCCTAATGAAACGTTTGACACGGGCCCTCTGTATATCGAGGGAAACAGAAGATAGATTGCAAGAAGAAGATCCATGGAGAAGAGAAAGAGGAGAAGCCGCGGAAGAAGATGCTTCCGACATTGGAATAATTTTCATGATCTGTCCCAATGCATGCTCTGAGATCTTTTTGGATGAATGAGGCGTGATGACACCTGTCTCAGAACGGATTACTGTACTAATCGAACTTGATTCAGGGTCTGAAGTTGATTGTATTTCAGTCTTTGATTTTTCAACACTTCTCTGGAGTTCTTCTTCTTCAAGTTTTCTATCAGATGTGAATTCTATACCTGCCCTTCTCAATACTTCATCGGAATCCCCATGGAAGAAGTCTGAGGAAGAGATAACTTCAATCATTGGGGTTTTCTTATGAAGAGATTGGAAGGGCTTGGAGGAAGATGATTGAGTTTCAAGGCTTTGGGATATTTCTGAAGTACAGGAAGGATCATTTGCCACATACAAAGAATCTTTAATTTTTTCAATTCTTTCTTGATGTTCACTTGACAAGACTTCTTTAATAGCATCGAATATCTGAGAGGACACGATAACATCTTCAAGCACTGAAGGGGGTTCAGGAATAGGTTGAAATACTCCTTTTAGCTTCTTGAATGTTTTGAGTTGATGTGAAATGGAAGCATCAAGCACACTTGTTCCACTTTCACTCCCAATTGAATGAGAGGGTTGGTCGTGAGAACGAGAATCTCCAATGCCATCCATCAATTTCTTCTCTTTCTCATTTGTAATTATCTGTGCATGCATGTGACTGGCTCGATGGACTATGGCGGAATCGACAGAGAAATTGCCCATTGCACGAAGTAATAACGCAACACGACGAGGGTGAGTAGGAAGACCTGAGAAAGTACTATAAATAGATTCATCTGATCCCAATGAGAAAGAAGAATCATCTTCATTTCCAGATCCAATGGCCATTGAAAAGTGAGAGAATGAAGCAAGAAATGAGAGAATGGAACCCAGCAATCCGGATGCATTGGAATGATAGTGCAGCGAATGACTACTATTATTCTTAGAAACCATCAAAGCCTCTTCTTCTCTTTCAACTTGTAACGAGGGACTTGAGGAAAAAGATCCTTCCAACAGAGCAAGAATGCCTTTCAGACTTGTGACTCCTTGCTTCATATCTATTTTATCAATGAGTTTTAAACTTCGTTTTTTACCGGCAATTTGCTGTCCAGCCTTATTTTCCTTGAACTCAACCATGCTACCTTGGATACCCTTAACACAGACAATTTCACACATGGGAAGTAAGATATGGGAGAAACTAGTTGCTGAGAAAGATGGGAACATGGGTAACACGGAATAAGTCATGAAGTCCATTATCATTTGCATTCTTTTTAAATCCCATTTCTGAAAGCCAATAGCAGACACAGATTGGGCGACAGAGTTGAACATTCCATACAACTGTGGCAAGGCTGTATCCTGGCCATTTCGAGTGTACGTGTCGATATCTTCATGTTCTTGGATATTGTACCCATCGATGAATAAAGAGGCAAGGGATAAGTGCATGATTGAGAGCAAGAGTCGGAGGAAAGGAATTGACATCGAGGACAGAGAAATAGAGACGTGTTCATATGTGGTAGAGAATATAGTCGATATAAGGGATCTTCGTTTGTGCAATACTTGAGCATATTGTGCTCGCAGCTGGTCTTTTGGAAGAGAATCCGTCATTGGTGTGTGTAAAACCAATTGAGAAGGTATAGAATTCTCTTTCCGTTGATGAAGTAAAGAAGGGATATTTTGGGTGTATGGGAGTGGAGAATTTCTCACAAGAGTCAGAGACAATGCTGAATGAAGCTTAAATGCAGGGGAACAAGAGAGAGGAATTGCAGAAGAAATATCATTTGATCGTTTATCACTTGATGATTCCTTCCCTTTCTTTTCCTCCTTCTTAGACTTTCTTCCAGTTCCTGCTTTTCTCTTTTTCTTCATGGAAAGTTCAGGATCAAGGCTTTGAAGTTCCTTTGGAGGGTTAGGCACCGTACAAATGCATAATGCAATTCCCAGAAGCATTGTAAATCCCATCTTTTTGGCCTCCATTGTCAATGATGAATCAATAAACATTTTCACGTAATGCAAGAGGTCAGCGAGACAAGAGAGAGAAGTGAGGGAAATCGAAGATCTGAGATATGATGCAGAATGAGAGAGAAAAGAATAATAATGAATGGGAGAGA
This sequence comes from Aduncisulcus paluster, assembly GCA_024181965.1. Lineage (NCBI taxonomy): Eukaryota > Fornicata > Aduncisulcus > Aduncisulcus paluster. The sequence continues at coordinate 9,064 of BQXS01012704.1, forward strand.
TTAGAACTTTACGAGAGCTTTGAGAGAAGGGAGAACCGTCATTGATTACATCTTCATCAGAAGTGGAAGAATGGATAATCTTTGACTTTCTGTTGGAAGTAATGTTCATTCTAACAGAACGTAATACAATTCGAACGATATTTTGAATTGATTGGTCAAAATACACTTTTAGAGATCGATGAAGAGCAACTTTTGAAGGTGGTTTGGGGGAAGAGAAAGAGAATATCTTCTGACACTTATCAGACAAAATGTATGAGGAAACAGACATGGATTGTGACACTGTCGAACAACAATAATGCATCATCAATACTGTTCTGCATAATAATAACATGTATTGGTGAAATTCACCATGAATATCCATGTTAAGGGTTGAATGAGCTAAAAATAGAATATTTTGGACAGAACTGAGAAGTTGGCGCATCCTAATATGAATACCTGAGGAAAACATGTGAAATGTTGCAAAAGAAAAAGATTGAGTTGTCTCTATTTTGGGTTGTGAACCCTTTCGTTGACGAATGTACCATATCATTTTATGCATATAAATTGAACAAAATAACAATACGAGGGAAAATAAATCTGCCCCAAGACAGTAAGGTCCTGATTTAAGGGAATAATCGGCAAAGGAAGGTATCTCCAGCTCCTCTATGACCTGTTCGATATTTATATCGATAACCACAGACGGAATACATTGGAGAAGTACAATCAAGAAGATGAGCCGTTCTTGATGCGAAGAAAAATATTTTAACATCACTAATATTTCTTGTGGAGATTCATCAGCTTGAGAATATAAAGCATTAAGAAGCTGTGATACAGATTCAGTTAAGCCATCAGAACCCATAATATTGGAAATAAGAACCATGAAAAAGCTACTTATCGAAACTGTTGAACGTTGAAGATCATCAGGGGATGAAATATGAAGAGGAGAGAAAGGAAACACTCTCTTTTCAACACTGCTGGATTTATCGGAATAGATTGTTGAAGATTCAGATGTTTTCTTATCCTTATTTTCCATGATTGGCAAGAACTTTGTTCTAATTATTTCATTAAATAATTCCTTACTTGTATATACTTTCAGTATATAATATAAACAACATCTCAAAGCTTCCCTGATAGCTGTAATCGTGATATCAGGGTCAAAACAACCAATCATCTCTATCCTATTCAAGATATTCAATCCTTCTTGTAGATGGGAAATACTTGAAGGATAACGTGTCGATATTATTCCATAATTATGACCTGAGAATTCGATCGATTGAGATTCAGACTTGTCAGAGTCGTCTGATAAGCTTAAGCTTGGAAGAAATACATCGCAGGAATATGTTGTCGACTGCCCTTCAAGTTCAACAGTTATCCCGGATGAATCTGACTCACACAGACTCATGTCAATTCCAGATCCCTTGGAAATGAGGAACAAAGCTTGATGGAGAGCTCGAATTGGTGAAACATTAAGATATGGTCGAATGGATTGTGATTTAAGTTTTGGAATCTGTTTGACCCAGAGCGAATATATCCAACTTATTAAGATAGAAAACAAATCAGCGGGGAATATTTTTGAAACATGAATAGTTTTTTCCTCATGATTGTCATCAAATCTATCCTGCGAAATATCTGGAGAACATATGCTCCTCGCTTCCGTTTTTGAAGATTCACGAGTCGATGCCAATGATATTTCAGAGAATCCTTGTCCATGAGGACCTAGGATTATACCCATAGTATTAATTATATCGATGCATAAATCAGCAATGGAGAAAAAATATCCAGATCGTATTCTTTGGGGATATTTTGACAAGAAAACACTCAGTTCATCTCCACAACTAACACATATCAAAGATTTCAACAGATTATCATTCGATTTGCTGTCTTTCTTATCCATTAGAGATGATTTTTGAGGAATTGTTGGCACATGGAATAATTTAAAATCGTCCAATTCTGCAATAGTTGAGAGAATTGGATCACAATACATTTCCGCACCAGATTTCATCATGAAACGAATTCCATCAAACCTAAAATCGGTGTCAAATTGAAGAATGGAGAGCATGTGCGGAATTAATTGTGTTAATATCATCTTCTTTTGGGGGTCAGAATCACCAAGTTTCAGAACGCCACAACAATTAACGAGGATATAAAATGATATTTCTATGGATTCTTGAAGTGTCATGGAAATCATTTCCTGGGAAATTGACGAATATGGGGAAGAAAAACAGTACCTCAAGTGAGATTTCTTAAATTGGAAAGTGGATGATGAGGAAAAAAAACGAAGGGATGCTTTTGATAAGGATGATATTAATCCGGGAAAAATGGGAAGAACAAAGGCTTTGACCTTTTCGGGTGAAACATTGTTACATTGTTGGATAAAACACGAAAAGAAAAACACACATTTTAATGCCTTTTTAGCAGTCAAAAGATCATCAGAATTCAGATCTTTTTTACATAAAAATAATGTTCGCCCAATTTTTGATCCAAAATCAGAGTCAAGGGACAAAGACTGATTGATGAATTGAATGGCGATTTTAAGGTCTAATTCAGAAAAGTCATTAAAAAAGTTAGATAAAACATCGAAATGACTCATAATATTTTAAAAATAAGAAAATAAAACAAATGGAATGGAGCAAGGGAAGGAAAAGTAAATACCTATCGAATATCAGATGAAATCGAAATTATTCGGAAATTATTTATATATATCATTATATTTTATTAAAATATTCAATATTAAATATTCTAATTATGCTGTTTCTCCATGTCTGGAGACGATTTTAATATATTGGCTGTTCCAGTCCATTTTTCCTAGCTTTTCCCTCTTAAATCAATTTTAATTCTAATTTAATGATTGAATGATATTCTAACATTTGCTCGCACGATAGCAATCGCAAACCAACAGTTTTTTTGTCGCAACACATGACTTTAAAACGTTGTATTGCAAATATCCTTGAAATTCAGGATAAATGCATCAACAATATTATAAAAAGGCACAGAAAATATGCAAAAAGTTGTGCTTTTAATTTTTCATATGGAGAGACTAAAAGTCTTGTTTTATCTTACCGGAAATCACCTTTATTCATAAAATCTATCGATGATACTATCCAATTCATGGCTGAAGGGAATAATACTGATAAAATATTCTTGCTACTCCATGTTTTGCTCGATCTATCGACTGCGTCTTCCGAGCATATAAGTTTCCATAAAGAAGGTGCAAAATGGCGCCAAAATATTGCATTCCTTGAAAATATTGATGAATATATGACAGTAGATAATCGATTAGCAACCTTGCTAAAGAAAAAGTCCAAAGTTGAGGCTTTATTAAGAATTGCAGTTCAAGATTGCATGATAATGGATTTAATATCTTCATTTTTGAATTTATCGGTTCCAGATAATGACAAAGGGAGGCCATTCAATGAGTTTCTTGAACGACTATGTATTTCTCTCCCTCATTTTGCTAATTCTCATAAATTCTCCTTATCCTCATCTAAACTTCCAGAGTCAATATATTTTGAGGTTCGATCCCCGTTTTATCCGTCTTTTATAACTCTTTGGATTCATGACTGTTGTTGTTCCCAATTGGTCCAGTGTCTTGCCACATGTAGTTGCATTTCGAGCCGTCCATGTGATATTATAGATTCATGGAGCTCTAGTCTTAAGAAAAGAATTCATACCGATGACAAATTCCCTTCCGATGAGAAAAGTTCCGGATCTGCCAGATATTCGAGGCGTGATGCTGATTCCTCGAGTGTATCGTGGAATCACATGATGTCCGGTTTTATATTGGCTGAGAGCGAGTCCGATTGCGTTGATTTATGGATGTTTGTTCTCATCTCCTCGATGTATCCAAAATCATACCAATGGACCAATGATTGTGTCCAAATGCTCTGTCAGATGGGCCATAAAGATGAGCGAGGTGCCGAGTTCATTCTCCCTCAGGCTTCTTCATCCTCTGAGTCATCTACAACCCTGTCTCCCTTATCTCTATATTCTCACAACCTTGACTACCTCGAACCAAGCTTTTGTAAGATTAGTGGCGTGAAAGAAACAAAGCTTTCGTCGGTTCTGAACGATATACCAGTTCCAGTGGCTGGAAAAGATACTTCTAAATCCAAGAATGGTCGTTCAAAGAAGAAAGACAAGAAACTTCCCAGAGTTCCCAGTGTTCCCGTCACATCCAATGTTCTAGCCCATCCACCTGCACATTTACTTCTTCTTTCGACGATGTGGAGCCGTTCCCTCGTGTGTATGTGTCTTAAACTCCCCAATACCCGCACGGGTGAAGATAAGGAGAAGATTATTGGGACTAAACGTAGTTTGGACGATGACACCGAGGGCCATGCATATACAACTGAAGAAGAGAAAGTGGCCTTGTACAGGTCTGCTATTGGTGCTACCGACAGTGATGCTCAAGGTGTTGATACGTCTGTATCTCGAGATACTGTTGGTTCCAGTGCTGGCAAGAATAAGTCATCCCTGTCAAAATCTTCATCATCACAATCTCTGCACGTGGACACTATCTTTCACCCTCTCTCTCAGACTTCTCTTGCTTCCCTGATGTCTCTCCTCTCAATGTTACCAAGACATGTCAAGATTGAGGAATATAACAATATCTGTGGAGTTGTAACACAGTTGTTCCTTTTCTTGTGTGTATACCTGTGTGAGTCTGAACGTTTAAAGGAGATTGGGAGCAAATACACGACAATGTTGCACGCTTCAATTGGTGGTCGCTCTGAGTCGGAGGTACTCAAACGTATGTCCTGGGGGGGAGTTGTTCAGGAGCAATCATCCTCTGCACCTGCCCAAACCCTCGTATTTTCAGCCCTATCTTGTATTTTTAGTTCTTATATGTTATGTACAAATGGAGGATTCAAGAGTGAAAGTTCAAAGTTTGATAGCGGAATCAATAACATAACTAACAACACTCTGTATTCCCCTCTTGACAACATGTGGCTTCCTGGAGGTCTTTTAAAGCAGGAGTCGCAGGTTCATACCAGTCCTTCATCCTTGAGTTTGTCGCAGAAAACACTTCAGAAATTGTTCATTTGTTATGATGCTGGACGCAAGAGTAGCCTTCGTTCTCTCGACATGGTCCATGGTATGATCAGAGATGGAGGTGAGTCCAAAACACTCTGCAGAATCTGTTCTAGATTATCTAATATTCTTCCCCAAACATCATCTGCCAATTTCATTGCCTTTTTGCAGAAGAACAAGGATAATCCGTCTGTTAATTTCTCCAGTGTTGCCCATGCCCGTGGAGATGATCGTGGAAGTCTTTCGTTCTCACAATCGTCTCACACAGCTTCCCTGTCGTCCCTTCCCTTTGTCAATCACCCACCTTTGAGCTCTGTTACTTTGTCATCCCTTCACTCCCTTATGATTGGCTTCT
>BQXS01012706.1:6416-19325 GCA_024181965.1 Aduncisulcus paluster
CTCCCATGTTCTATTTCCACTCCACTATCTCTCTCTCTTCCGGCAATCTCTGATGAATCTGAACTTTTTACTTCCTTTATTGAGAAAAGAGAAGAGATTAGGAAACAATCCTTCTCAATGGCCAAATCCTGCCAAGGTTACAAGTCCTATGGTATAGAACTCTTGTCTATGCTTATTCAACGCGGATCTGGTGAGAAAGTTCGTCGTAAAGAGTTTTCAAAGCGTTTAATCCAGAGAAAAGGAAAGAAAGGAGTTCCTAAGAATCCACTTCCAAAATATGCTTCTTTATCTGTTCCAGCTCCAAAGGGTTGCGAGAAAAAATGGACTTCAAAGAAAAAGACCAAAGGAGGTCAAGGAGGATCCATTGATCATACAACTGAGAAAGCCAAGGTTTCTGTCGTTGAAACCGTGACAAAAACAGTAATGGGAGCAAAAACTCAATCAAAAAATAAGAGAAACAGGAGAGGAGGAAAGAAAAAGAAGTAGAGTTGAAATAAAATTATAAAATCCCTTTTTGTCCGTCAATTATAACTGAAGAAGAAAGAATTTCTATTTATTTTGACTTAATCATGTATTTTCCAAATATTATCGTTGATAAAAAAGAAATATATCTTCTAATTCAAGATTTTTTAGCTAGAGAGAAACATATAAAGAGTTTGAGAGTGTTAGAACAACAATGTGGGTTTTCATTAAAATCATATGGGCGAGAATTAGAATATTTACGATCAATCTTACTTGATGGTGACTTCAATGGCGCTATGAAATTCATCTCTCAAATACCTGAATCCAGCGGTATAGATGTTAGCAAAGCTCTATTTCTGATTAAAAAACAGCAATTTTTTGAAGTTTTATTCCAAAGATCATCGTTTCACAATCCAGAAATGAAGTATTATTTTGATGAACATTTGAAAGGTCTTCTAAAAGAATTAGAATCCCACTCAAGTGTAACACAAATGCAAGAATACGCATATCTCGTGACTTCACAAGATATATCGAAGTTAAATGGATTTTCAATAGATTATGGAAGGTTGCAGTGTTTCTTTGATATTGAGAAAATTATTGGTCCACGATTTAAATCAGATTCCTCCCGTTATAAACAAACACTGCGAGATGAAATGGAAGTTGGTCGTCTTGAAAAATTGCTTAAGCGTGCATTGTTATTTGATCTCCATTCTTTCCTATCTTCTTCCAAGAAAGAAATTTCATCTCTTCCTAATCCACTTTCTTGCAGTCTTTTGACCGATTTTCACTCTCATCTTGGACAACAATCGATTAAAGATGAAGATTTGCTAATGCCTCAACAAGATACCCGTGTTCCTCTTCCAATTTCTGAGTCCTTTTCTGGAATTCCTCCATATTCATATGATCCCAAAGATCCTTCCAAAATGCTCCAAGAAAGTGAATTTCAATCCAACTTTTCACACAATCCAAATCGCCACTCAATTTCATTTTCCCAACCACAGGTAAGAAAACCGATTTCCCTTTATGTTGGCAAAGAAAAAAGTTCCACAAATCCAAAATTAGCCAAGAGTCAGGATTTAGTTCGATATGAACCCCCACCTCGAGAAGAAAAAGAAGAAGAAATTCCTTCATCTCCCGATAACCCCTTCTCAAAACCCATACATGAAGAATGTTCTCTCCCTTATTATTCATCGACTCATATCACTGACACTGCTCCTCAAAGGTCTTCTTTGGACTCTTCCCTCGCCTCATCACATCCCTTAGTGAAAGTTTCAACAATATCCACGAGTACTCGAATCAGATGTTTTGCGGTGAAAAGTGAAAACCCTTCACATAATAGTTCATCAATATGTGATATATTTGCATGTTCATCCAATGATTTGATTTCCTTTTCCTGTGACATTGGATGTGGGTCATCCGATTCAGAATCTTCCTCGACTCCACAACTTCTCACATCATCTATTTTCAGATCTATCTCACATGCATCTCTCTACTCCATTCTTTCTCATGGGCCTTGTATATGTGTGGGAAGTAATGATGGATCTGTCAGAATATTTGGAAAGCATGATTTGAAACAGCGTGTTCTAATTGAAGGCACACATGTTCGTGTCAATTTCCCTCAAATATCGAAGGGAAAAATGATGAAATCGAGTTCCTCTGATCTTATCCCAAAATATTACCAACTTTCATATTCTTCTCCGCTCACCCCAAGTCCATGTCTAGTTTTCCCGCCCCCTTCACCTCTCCCGCCGCCAATTGTTCACTCTCTTCTTGCTCATCCGCATACATCCAATTGGTTTTATGGGGTACGAAGGATAACAGACCCTTCACAACATTGTATCACACTGTATGACTATAAAAAGGCATCATCGGTGCTAAACATAGGCCAATCGATATCAAATTGCTCCAAAGCTTCGATATTTGGGAAATCTGGAGAAACTCTGGCATTATTATGTGGAAATACCCTCAAGATATTTGATGTACGCGCGAGCAATAATGAAATTTCTTCAATTCCTTTGTTGAATGAATGTGTAAGTTGTTGCTGTGGTAATATAAAGGGCGGAGATGTATGTTTACTTGGTGGACGAAATGGAACTGTATTTTCTGTTGATTTCAGATCATTTTCATCCACCCGATCTCCTGTCATGTCCTCTTTGTCACCTTCCTCTATTAATATGATGGCTCACACACACAAGGATATTGCCACCATTCGTAGCATTTGTGTTCTTAATGGTATCGCGATTGGTGGAACAGATGATGGAAATCTTTTTGTTTTGGATGCTCTAACTCTCAAACCTTATCAAAAGCCGGGAGTACTGTCTTCCGGAAGAATTGAAATGGAGAAATACTCATATCAAGCCCATACTGGAGCCATTAGTGATATTATCTCAGTGGGAAATTATGTTATGAGTTCAGGAATGGATGGAATTATAAACACTTGGAAAATATACTAGGATCAATCTTTCATAATGATTCATTGTAAATTACAATTTGTAAATCATTTATTGTTTCATTATTGATCCTATAAATGACTAGCAAATTTATTAATATTGAAATCTTCCGGTTGGTAGCCGGTAATCGCCGGTTACTCACCTATAACATCATCATCTCGAATCTAATCTCACAACGTGAGACCACTCACATAATAATCAAATATAATATGATCATCATATTATATGATTGAAAAATATTATATTAGTAATATAATATTAGCTATTTTAATATGAGAGTCTACTATTAAATATATTCATGAGTTTGATTATCACAACAAATGATCGTTCAAAGTATTCAATGAATACTATTCATACATACAACCTAAAATCATGAATAACATAAATATTCACTTTAAATATTATTTGTATCATACAAATTGTATCCTGTACTGTACTATACTTGTATGATTCAATATGATGAATTAGTAATTATGACTAATTTATATAATCACTTTGATTCTTCATCCTCTTCAAAAGAACGAAGAATACTAAGACTTTCTGTATGAAAAGCAACAAGAGTGGACCAAGGAGTAAAGAAAGCACCGATATTTCTGAAAGCATTTCCTTGAAGAGGTAAGCTCCCTGCACCGCCGGCACGAAAATCCCCACGTAATTTCGGGAGAGGCTTGTCACTCATTAATCGATCGAGCCCAACCCTCATTCCAAACGTTGAAGTTTCCTCACTTAATCTCCCACTCACTATTGCACTTTGAAGAGCATCATGAGCAAGCGCTGAGTCAATCTGAGATGATATTGAACCTTGTGCATTTCCAAGGAGACGTTCGGCTCTCAGCTTCCTACCCACACTTTTTATACACGATAGCCATTGTTGTAGAGTTGTTGTGAATGAATTTGAATGAGATATTGAAGTCAAAGCCTTCAAAATAATATTATTACTCCCCAAAGCTCCATTAACTTCAACAGATGGACACTCTGGATTTTCTGACACACTCACACATATTCCAATAGGCAACCTGCAATCGACGTAAAACATTCCCCCGAGTTCTTTATCTACTCTGACAAATCCCACCTTTCCATCCTTTGTATTCGTTAGGAAATGGGGCATATTTTGGGATGCAGGCATAAAATCAGCATCAAGGACTGAACGTTCACTCATATCAGTCTGATCGAACTTTAATTTGGCAATTTCTGAGGAATCTATTTCTGTTTTTATCACATCTTCTTCCTCTTCATCCTTTGAATCAGAATCCCCACTTATCCCAGCAAGAGTCTGTTGAAGGGTGGTTTGAAGATGGAAATCAAGGACGTACGTTTTAACTTTTAGTTTGTCAAAATATAAAAGAATTTTATGCATAATACTATTTCTCAATGGTGAATGGAAGATCGTAGATACACTCGATTCAGGCCTATCTGGATTTGGAGCAATCGGTAATGTTCTTTCTTGCGTCAAACACAAAGACCGATTGAGGGAGCCTCTTTGTCTTTGTTCGTGTGAGACAACTGTTTGTTCCTTCCTGTGCTCAGATTCAGACAGTTTTGTACTTTCCTTGCTTCCATAAGATTCATAGGAATATTCATCTTCAACCATATCTTCCAGTATTTTCTCATCAACCTTCTCAATTGGATGATGAACAGAGGAGATTCTTCGCGATGAGAAACGAACACTTTGTCTTGGAGTTGAAGAATCATTCGCAGCCCTTGATAAGGACTTTGAAAGAGAATGAGAAATTAATGTTTTGGAACCCTTCTTTGGGATAGACGCAAATAAAATAATACCGATGAAAATATTTCCTTGGGTACTTGCCCCATAATGAGGAGAGTCGGTAAGAATCAAACACGAAGCCCTATTACGATTCTTAGATCCTACAAAAAAATATTCTGTTCTTCCAAACACAAATTCACTCTTTTCTCGACAAAAAAACGCCCCATCATACTTTTCATTGTTTACATCAAGTAAATCAATTTCTATCTTCTCCTTATTTAACGAATTAATTTCATAATAACTAACAATATCAGCTTTTCCAAACGTTTTTTCACAAAATGAACAAAAACGAGATGCCCTAATAAGAGGAGTTTGAACAGCTTGAATTCGAGAAGATCCCTGAGAAAGTAACCCAGATCCCAAATTTAGCATTCTCCGAGGATATTCTTGTAATCTTACACGAAATCCATTAGGATCAATGACTATAGCAGATTTAATACCACAATACTCTCTTTCATGACAAAGTGCAGAGAAACCAGCTTGTCTGAGCTTTGTTAAACTTTTTTGAATAGAGGAAACGGCTAATATTAACATTGAAGAATCTTTTGGATCCCACGATCTCACTTCAGGCATAATTTCAGAATAAGTAGCAAATTCCCAACGAAGAAACATGGGCTCGGGATAGATATATGGCCTTCCACTTTCATCCTTACCCAAAGGTTGTTTTGAGTGAGTCATGTACACGTAAGTGTAACCTTTGTTTTGGTATACAGCAGTTACTTCTAGATCTAAACACATCACATAAAAATCAATAGTAGCCAATGGATTTATGCAATTAAATCGGAATACTTTCAGATCAAAACACGGAGGTATCGACATTTTCTTCAATTTTTTTTGGATACTACCCAATAAATCGGGTCAAATCATTACATTCTTATTTCAAATTGGAAATTTCAAAGCTATGGATAACCTTGATCAGAAAACCTTGAAAAAAGAATCATATAAAAAAAATATTTCTATTTATTTACTTAGAAACCGAAGGACTCGAGTTCCTTGAACAACTCTGGGTTGGCAGCCTTAGCCTGAGCAACAGCCTTCTCTCTAAGGGCAACAGCCTTCTTCTTCTCTTCATAGAATTCCTTAGAACGGGCGAGACGTTTGTCCTCAAGCTTCTCGAGGGTGGCAGCATGCTTCCATCCAACAGCAGTAGAAAGACGAGCAAGACGAGTGTAAGGACGGTCAGCCTTGCAATGAGAGACACGAAGAGCATCAGTGATAACCATACGCTTCATCTTGTCATAAGGAGCGGGGCATCCATCAATGCAAGAAAGACGACCAAGAGCAGCCATACCACGAGCAGTCTTGTGAGGAACCATACCACGAATGACACGGTAAACAATGGCAGAAGGAGCTCTGTGATGGAAGGGTCCCTTTGTGGGGTTGTAGTTAGTACGTTTGTTAAGGAATCCCTGATATTTACCTAAAGAAATTATTACCATTAAAAACAGAATAAACCAAAAACAAAATAAATAAAATATAAATAAACATAAATTCCGAAAAAATTATTATAGACTAATACAAATTCAAGATTTACATACGGTAAGAACGCATGACTAGAGAAAAACAAAAAAACAAATGTTAATACAATGTAAAAAATATAGCTATATAATAATTTGAATAATAACATACATGGACCAGCGATGTTCATCTCTTCACAACGGACAAGGACAACCTTTTGACCCAGGAGGAGCTTCTTAGCAACAATAGAGGCAACACGACCGAGAAGGTGACTTTTACAATCAACGACGACAGTATTCATATTTCTAATACAATTCGACAAGAGGAAGCACTGCAAGAGAAGGATTTTCGATGTTTGATTTGAATCCAAAAATAGAGTTGTGAGTAGATGGATAATCCAACCCAGAACAAAAATATAAGAAGCTAGTAGCATGTGAATATTTTAATACTTCGATATGATAGCGTTGTTTTGACAATTTGTATTTCATTTAGCTTCAAGACTTCTCTTTAAATTCCACTGGAATTAAATGCATTTAGCCAGTGGCGGAGTAAATATTTGGAAGTTTCCATTATATACATTTACTAATTATCAAAATTACATCAATTTCTTTCTGTTTTATCCATTCTAAAGGCTGATTCTAACGCCAAATGGAATTTGTTCAAACTATTTGTACAGTCGTAGTTACAGAGTTATCACATGATAGAAGACCAAATTCTATATTTATGAATATATATCAGCTATTTTATTACGACAAGATAATTAGATCTACAAAAATAAAAATCAAAACTTCTAAACGGCAAAAAAGAGATTACTATAAAAATCACAAAATTTTGATTGTTTCATAAATAAATATAGATTGAAGAACCTGTAAATTATTAGTCAAGGAGATATAGAGTTTTTTGGGAACTTCCATCAAACCGGATAAATTTGGAACTATCAGAACAATCTGAAAGGGTATTTGACAGACAAAGATCATCAGAATCAACAAAAGCGGAAATATCCGATTCCGTCAAACTCCCTAAGCTAAAATCGATTTGACTGAGAACGATATCCTTCAAAATGTGGCCTTTATGTTGACTATAAGACAATTCAAGCTTAGAACCACCAAGACCCTCAATAATAATACTATTACAAACGGTTGTATCATCAATACTGATGTTAGCACGCCCCCTACAATCAATATCAATATCAGTATCCGAAGAACAGTAAAGGGTTGAAACGTCAACATCACCAATAGCGTAAATTGACAAACTAGATGAAACTGTTGCTCCTTCCAAGGAGACAGCCCCATTAACATAATCAAATGTACTACTACCAATCTCGAGATCATCAACAAAGATATTTCCAGCAATATTCACATCCCCGAACGTAGGAACAGCAAAAACTTTCCCCAATGTCACCCCATCCTTAATTTGAAGTGTCATATCAGAATTTTTCCAACATAAATGGAATAAAAATGTGCTCACCTTGTTAAGAAAACTTAGATTGCTCAATTGTGATCTCACAAAATAATAAGTATTTCCAGTGGTATTATTAATTCCGGATTTATCGGGATCATCAACATTAAGAGCATCTAATATCCGAGAATCAATCTCCAACAACCCAGTGCTGGCAGCGGTTTGAGTACAAATAGAAAAATCGCTATCTTGAGTCACTGAAGCATAAACGGATACATCATCATCAAATGTATCTTCAGCAAGCATCTCAAATTTGGTAAAAACCATACTATCGAAAAATACATCAATTTTTGTCGTTCCAGTTTTCGGCTCCAAAGACAAGAGATACTCTTGAGTTGGAAAACTCTTACATACGTAGAGGAAATTAACCCCAATAAATGTTCCAAGAAGAACAAGAAGAAAGATAATGAGCCAAATTATTATCTTACACACAATAACACAGCATCTATCTTGAGCAGTACAACAACATCCACGACAACATGATTTTTTAGAATATTTTTGAAATTGAGTGGGTTTGATTGTTACAGCTTGAGGTGGAGGAGTTCGGACCATTTGGATTTGCGTTGTTTGAGACATAATAGTTATAATAGATTGATAAACGGAGAAAATAAAGAATGAATTAACAAAAATTGCAGTTAGTTCCTGAAAATAATTTCTCTTGGTGCACAAACGAAGAACAGCGGTGTAGGGTCAAAGAACACACTGCCATACCAAACTGTTCATGATATTACCGTACAAATAAGATATTCCCTAATCCAAATATATAGAATAATAAATTAATAACTGTTTATTTTTTTTTTAATATAAATACTATGGACTTGAACAGAGTGGCGAACACAGAGAAATCAAATTACCGATTTACCGGTAATATCGAAAAGGATATCACAAATTTTCCCTATTTATACCGATATCCCGGTCTTTGCTGGGCAGGAATTGTTGGATATTGGGCAGGATGTCCAGATCCATGTTGGGCTTGGATCCCTTGACCTTGTTCTCTCTGACCATATACCCCAGATTGAATTTGCTGTTGCATCATTGGTTCCATTGGGCGTGATGGGCCTCCAATTTTCGAATGACCATCATGAGAAGCAGGCCGACCAGGAGGGATCTCTGATTGTCCCGGCTGCCCTTGTGGAACAGCACTCATTGATCTTCCAGGAGGTATTGCAGATATCCTTGCTCCCATTCCTCCCATTTGACCCTGTTGACCCGGTCTTCCAACCTGAGATGTCATCGAAGCCTCCTCCTTCACAATAGTATCTCTTCCCACCCGACCTCTATCATCTTCTTCCTTCCCTGGTATTCCGGAGCTTAATGGCTGATCTCCCATTATTCCCATCCAATCGGGGATCCCAGCTCGCCTTTTCACCGATTTCCAATGCTCCAAGTCGATACTCCTATATGAGGTACTTCTCTTCCCTTCAAGAGCACGTGCTTGAATATCTTTAGATGAAGACGAATTCCCAAATCCATCTCCAAACAACTTCATTGCACGTTTCAAACCATCGGTAATGGCTCCTTTTTGGGCCTTGTCGATGGCATCCGATTTCTTTGGCATATTCTCAGAACATCCACTCCCAATTCCATCATGATAACATCCGTTGGGCAGGGAAACTCGAACAATGGCAGTGTATTGACAGGAAAAACGTCCACCTTGAGTTTCAAGATAATCGCATTTTATGCTTGAGATCTCAGATGACCAACCGTCATATCCAAATGTTTGATTTGCAAGAGAAATAACACGCCAACCCTCCAAGTAGGCCATTTTTCTGCCCCCTGGTCCAGGTCGAACGGACAAATAATCAGCCCCCAAATGACGACACAACATTGCATTTGCAATCTCCCTTCGATATTGAGGAATTTCTCTGGAGCCCCATGTTCCACAACCTCTTGAAAATAACTCGCGATCGAAAGTTTCGAGTTCTTTTTTATCCATTTTTCTCGGTAGCTAATACGACAAACAATTTACCTTGAAACACTAGAATATAATGTATTTGAAAGTTTTAAATCTGTTTTGTAAACAAATTGAATCATATTCAGAAAAACTTCACTGTCTTACTCCTTGATTGCTGGAATAATGAAAACCATTTCCATCGATATGTTTGATAATTCGCCTAACTTTATATATCGTTTTTGTTATTAATTTCAAAGAAATTAATATAATTGTATCCTTTCGAGAATATCTCGGCTTGTTTCTTTTTATTATTTTTTAATGTTCAATTTTGATAATTCAATCAAGTAAAATTAGAAAATCACTCATATATTCTTTCTCGTTCTTTTCGAATGAAAAAAAAAAAAAAAAGGATCTGTTAATTTCTCGGAGTTGGGGTTGAATTCAGGTGTATTGTTTATAAAAATGCCCATTAATCACCGATTGTTTCAATATGTGTGGTATTGTATTTTGATATTTATACCTCTTATCTTCCTCCCAGTGATCAAGTCTGTTCGGCATACCCCCTCATATAACAATAGATATTTTCGCATTGCTTGGTCAGGGTGGGTTAGTACAATCTATTATACACTGTCTGTTCTGTCCGGTTGTCGTTCTCCTATCTTCACACATTCCCTTGGTCTTGATCGTACCTGGTTATTTCATACGTGCACATCATGTCTTGCTGCTATTTTTGGAATTATTCACTTTTCTATCATTGTTTCCAAGCATGTTCATTGGAGTTCTTTCACTATCACAGGTACCGTTGGTCTTTTTCTCTCTGCTGGTGTATCCCTCGTGAGTTTGTTTAGAAGAACTCCTAATTTTAGAAAAGGATTACATTGGTCAATATTCATGTTTATTCATCTTCTTGTATGGGGTGCTCTTGGGCTTATAATGTATCATCTTTTTATCTATGTACGTCCACAATCTGTAGATGATCCCAATAAGGATAAATTTGGGTTAACCATTTCAATAATCTTTGCTATTATTGGCATATTTTCGTTTATTATGCGATTATATGACCGTGTAACTGCAACTCGTGCTAAAATTCAAAGAATTCGTTCATATGGAGATTATACTGAAATTCTCATAAATAGACCCCCCACTGCCCCCAGAGAGCAAGCAATAGATAATGCTGGTGTTATCTGTGGCTGCAGAAGTGGAGGTGAACCAGATGGAAGTGCTCATGGAGGGAAGTTTATGATGATGTCGTTCTCCAAGAGTTCATTTGGTCCTCAGCATCCATTCACATATTCAATATATCACCCAAATCCCGCTGAAGAGCATTCGTCTGAGTTTGCCAATCTTATTCGGGTTTTGCTCGCCCCTGGAACCCAAGTTGTCGGGAAGCTTAAATATGGAATGACAGTGACGTGTTCTGGCCCTTATGGTGGGTTTTCTCCCTCAAAAACAGGCCGTACAGTGTTTTTTGTTGGTGGATGTGGAGTGTCTCCAAGCATTTCGATTATCCAGAAAGAACTTGATCTTTCACATGATAGATTGACAACCAAGGCTTCGATCGGAGATTTCTCCTCGGTTGAAGGCGACACCCCTCTTCTTTCCGTTCATTCTACCGAGCTTCATGATCCGACTGTTATCCGTCCACTTAGTAACTTTATCCTTGTGTGGAGTACTCGAACAAGGAAGGAGGCCAACTCCATTCTTCCCATTTTACAGCCTCTCATCCAAGCTGGGTTATCTGTGTTCATTCACCTTACGAGAGAATGTTCCCCATGCACAATCCCAACCGGAGAATCTGATTTTTATAACCCTGAGGATATAATGCCAGATGGAGAAGACCAAACAACATCGAATGGTATCACCTTTATCAATCATCGAATTACCGAGAAAGAAATCATATCGCGGGTTCAAAATGATACCAGTGTTTTTGTGTGTGGACCCAAAATATTCAAATCTATTGTTTTCCACGGTGCATTGAAGGGTGGTGTTCCCAGACACAAAATCTTTGATGATAGAAATGTTATGTAGAAAGTTTCTACCTATTTGTGAGAGCGTTCAATATGATATAACATATTCTGCGGACCAGGATCACTCTTTCTGTCCTTGAAGGACAGTCCTTCCCGCTATATAATAATAAACACTTTCGGTAAAAGGACGTTTTTATTTTTTTATTTCTCACAGACCTTCTGTCTTTATTATATTTGATGTTTTTTTAATTATCACGAACGAATAATGGAGATTGAACAACATGATGTTGAAGACTGACCATTTCGTCGAATTGGAGTGCATTCTGATTTTTTTGAAATGACAAAGCGCCCTCAATTGGTTTTAGGCTGTTCACATAAAGTGTTAAAGTATCTTGAAGAATTCAAATCAATCCTTGGGACTAAAAAATGGACCTTGGATTCTATCGTAACCGAGATAGACAAATTATATTGTTTTCTTCAAGAAACTTATTCGAATGAATATGTTGGTAGATTTGCAAAGATAATGAAATATGGGTCAACCATAAAAGGGGCGGCTCGTCATGTTGCCACAATTTTAAAAATATCTCCATTGGATGTTATATTCAAATCATTCTCATTAATTTCTAATCTGGTCTTGCGTCAGTTTCAATCTCAATCATTCAAAAAAAGGGATTCTAAACTATATAATCCAAGCGATAATTTCTCTCCGAGTATGATTGAGTTTTTCCAAGAAGATAAGTTTTATGTTTCCCATTCCCTTGATAAAAATGAATTTGATTATTATCTTGTTCTCCCGAAACTAACCAATAATCATCCTCAATTTCTAATTTCCCAATATTTTTGTTGCTTTATGTTGTCGTGTGTATTTTTAAGGATAATTCCCAAAACCACACACGCTCATGTTGCCAATTTTTTTTACAATGGCCAAGGAATGGAAAAATGTTCTGTATTTCTTGCCTATTTTGTTCGGATGCATGATGTACTGATTCGAGATTCTTCTTCGCAACCCCACAATGATTTTATCTTGTTCTCTCGATCATGTTGTGATACTGATTGTTTGAAGGAATCATTGAAAACCCACAAAGATAAAACCTTTTTCTTTGGTGAATCTTCATTAGATCCCCTTCAAACCCGTCTTTCTCTCCAACCTACCGATTCTTTAATATCTACAAAATTGTCGAAATCATCTGTTGTCCATGACTTTGCTGACAAGAAAGTTGGTGGGTTTGTGTTGCAGGCCGGTGCAGTCCAGGAAGAAACCCTTCTCCTTGCACACACGGAGGCTATTCTTGCCCAAATTATGACACACATTCTCGACGACTCTGATTCTGTTCTTATTCATGGAGCCTCCTTCCTCGCTTATAACTCTGGATGGAAGAAAACATTTAGATTTCGAGGAATAATTCAACGTGATCTTTGCGAGAGGATTTCGATTCCTTCAGAAACCTTTTTCCA
>BQXS01012707.1:1653-18673 GCA_024181965.1 Aduncisulcus paluster
CGTTTCACCAGTTGATGTATTGGATCAGTTTTTGACCATTCTATCATGCCATATGTGCCTTACTGTCTGCAGTGGTCCCTCTGATCCTGTTCCATATGCTCTTCCACAGCCTCCAATGAATCAAATACTCTTTCCCTCTGCTTCAAAAAATTGTACCTTGACATTAGCCTCCAATCCTGCCCTCTTCGAGTGTCCTGTTCCATCTGAACTCTCTTCCTCTTCCTCTTCCTCTCTTCCGCCCTCATCTTCCCCGCCTCACTCTCCCATTTCTTCCTCTTCTCTCCCTCCTTCCCGCGGCGTTACAATGCTCTCTCTACCACAACGTGCTCTGCTTGCCGCAATCTCCTCCTCTTCACAATATGCTAAATCTCTTCATCCGCCTTCAAAAAACAAAGAAGAAGCGAAAGAAACCAAGGGATCTGACGAGGAGGATGAAGAAGAGAAAGATACCGATCATCCCTGTCCTTCGATTGATGAAGCCTTGCTCCATTCCATGGGATCTTTTCTGAACGCTTCTCACTGTTGTCCGACTGCACCACAGCTTGTCGATGTATTCCCATTTCATAATGAAGATCCATTTATAATAGACCAACCCATTGATATTTGTCTAGTTGGTGGGGGGAAAGAAGGGAAATGGAGGCTTATTGGAGAGGAAAGATGGCAGTTAGAAGACCTATCCCGAAAGAAAGATGAGGAGGACGCAGAAGAGACTTATAAAAAGTCTGATGGAATGATGAAATATGATATGGAATCAAAACCTCTTGTGTTAGGAATAGTTGTGCCCAGTTTTGCAAAGACTGGAAGTGCTTTGATACTTAACTTAAAAACATTTGAGATAACACCAATATCATTTAATAAATAAATTTTGAATTTTTTTTTTTTCATCCGTCAAGTGCGGTTAATTGGTCATCGTTTTCGAAAAAGACGAAAATAAAATTCCATAAAATGGTCAGTTGACGGATCAATTGGGCAAGGGATCATATACAATTAATTTTATCCTTGTACTCAAATTTTATTGAAAACAAAATACAAGAAAAATTTATTAGTATTATTTCCATTTCTGACTTTTGCATTTGATGACAAGATGACGATCCGGAATTTTTTTGCAAGTTTGCTGTTAGCATCTCAGAATTAATTCAGATTATTTATTAATTTCGATTTTTTTCATTATTTGCCAAATATTCAGTGAATAATTTTTGATGGCGAAATCAATTGGAGACTCATATTTTGAAGAAGACACATCTCCACAATCCATTGATATAGGCCCTATCAATCATTTTGATGCCTTATTGTCACATCAAGAAGAACATAATGAAAAACTCCCAGGTTTAAACCCTATTTGCTCCACAATTCACCCTCCAATAACCAGATCTCATTATGCCTATGATTCTTCTCGGGCTCAATTGTCCGAATCTATCGAAAAAGAAGATGAAAAAAGTTTTACATCTTTCCATCAGGATCAATTTGATCGTATACTGGGACATCCCCCGACTTGTACAGATAAACAAGAATACATTCTCGAAGTAAGTTCAGGATTTCAAAGTCCCGAACTTCGGGACGATATTGAATATAAGGGACCCATATCAAACCACAAAAATATAACAGATGATATTCAACTTGAATATTCTTCGGAAGAAAAAGAAGAAGAAGAAGAAGAAGAAGAAGAAGAGAAACCCCTCCATGAGAGTCAGCTAAAAGTGGTTTATCAGCAGAGAGATGGTCGGGCTCATCCCTCTATTCATGTTAAGACTGAACATGTCCCTTCTTCGTGCAAAACAACATTAATTAGTTGTGGAGATGTAACCAATACGTGTTCTATACCACCCGTGCATAAACCCAAGGAAGAATCGTCTGAGAGTTTTTGTAAACGTTCTGAACTCGGCATCTCGATCCGTCATTCCACTCGTCCTCTCCAAAAAACCACCAAGATATCGCACAAATATTCTCACAGAGATCACAGTGACCATACAGACCATGGTCGTCATGTGTCTGGTTCCCTCTCTTTGCAATCAAGACCAGGTGATGATTATGGCGATCTCTTCTTTCAATTAGATAGAAAAGGATGTTCTTTAGCCAGAATAGAACATGGAACTTCAATCCACATTGGTCCCAAGGCTACGAAATCCACTCCTAAAGAATTTGAAAATGATTCATTTGAATATGAATATGTATACGAATATGAACATCTATAAGATTTTCATAATCCAAATATAGAATAGAGGCTTTTCACAAGCTAACTAATAATATTTTACTCCGATAGTCACTATCATATAGTATATCGGAGCTGATCTCGATCATGGGTCATCACCGCCAGCCGCCGGCTATACTGTTCACTCAGTCTGATATCTGGATATGATTAACTAAAGAGGTTTCTTCTCGAGATAGAGTGGTCCGATACAGTATTAAACGTATAACACAGTATAACGTAAAGCATTATTGGCATTGTATATGCTCTTCCATCGATCGCTGAAGCTGTATCGCCAACCATTGATTATGACATCCCTTGATATTCTCACAATGTGCTGCAGCTTCTTTTTTTGTTAATCAAGTTGTGAGAGCATACTTTAGCGCAATTAATGACTCATTATATTGAATTCTTTTCAACTGTGACTTGGATTCTCTCAATCATTATGTTTTTGGATAATTTCATCAATTATTGATTAAAAAAATAAATATTTATTTCAATTATTATCGAAATTTTGCCGTTGACAAAATTTGAACCTTCTTTGACGTTGCAAGACCAAACTCAGAGAAATTTTTTTGAAGTGCTTTTTTTGCTCGAAATGGCTGAGAAAATGACCAAAGCTCAATTTACTCATATTGCTCTGCAAGTTTCAGACTCTACCAAGATGGCCGAATTCTTGTCTAAGTACTGTAACTTGACTGTAACAAGCAAACGTCCTGGCATGGGTGGACAAGTATATTGGGTCGCTAGCTGTGAAGAAAAAGGAGTAGTATTTGTAATATTACCCAGAGGTGAGGATAGAATCCCAGATTGGAGAAAAGATCTCACTCATATTGGTTTTGCTGTTGAATCCAAGGAAATGGTTGATAAAATCGCCGAAATGGCCAAAGAGGATCATATCTTAGAGTTTGGTCCTAAAATGCTCCCTCCTCCAACAAATTATATCGCTCTTGTTCGTTCTCCCGGTGGTCAGATATTCGAGTTCAGTTATGGTCAGGATTATGACGTTGATCCTGTTGAACAGGCCTCAACCATTGAAAAGAAATAATAATTTATCAAATTTATACCATATATTCTATGTTTCAACATTGATTGAATTCATACCTTCTTCTTTTTCTCAATTTGGGAGATATTTCTGACGTTTTATTCTACAAAATTGGAATATATTTCTATTTTGTTTTACAATTGATATTGTCAATATATCTTTGAAATATTTCTGAATAATCTTCAAAGTTTCAAAGCTTCAAACTGAACCTTTTCCAAAACAACAAACAAAACCCTCCAATTTCCTTATATTGGCTGAAAATTGGAATATTAAGCTCAAAAAGAGTTATTTTTTATGTGTTTTTCAAGTTATTCAATTATTAAAAAAAGAATAAAAAATTCGTCAATTATTACGTTTGGCATGAACCTTTTATTTTTGAAATTCAGAAAACTAATTGATTAGAGTCTCTATTAGAGAAATAAAATATCATTTCTTGGCATTATTCTTCCCCCTTTTCGCAGATTGAGTGGCGTGTTTCATGACACCCTCTGTTCCTTTCCTCAAAAAAGTGATATTCTCATCATCTTCACTCTTCTCACAGATATCTCTCCAACTCTGAGCTAAAATGGCACGACTCTGCTTGACTCTACAAGTACACACACGTTTAGCACACGATACCACTTCCACCCGTCTCTTCTTAACAGGGATGACACTCAAGAGACCCACACAAAGAGTGAAATAATCAGATAGCATCTTTGATAATCCATCAGCAGAAATGACACACTTGACACTCTTCTTTCCAGTCTGGGCATACTCCTTTAAGAGGACACAGACACATTTGGTGACAATCTCAAGTCCACGAAGGGTAAGGAAGAGCGAGCAAGGTACAGGCTGCTCCTCTTCAGTTCCCTCCTTTTCCTCTTCCTCCTCTTCTTCCTTTCCTTTCCTCTTTCCTTTCCTCTTCTTTCTCTTCCCATCATCATTGCTGCTTGACGTAGAAGTGTCTTCTGTTTTCTTCATTCTTCTTTCAACCTCCCTGGTAAGCATTTGAATGAGATCATTGGCAAGACCATCACAGAGCGCCATTCCATAACATAGTCCCTCACACATGGATTGTTGGATTCCACTCCCACGCACACAGAGATACTCAAGACAAATACTCACTGCACATCGAACACATTCAATGAGGAGGAGAGGAGATGCACGGGACCACAAGGTAAGGTTATTCTTCAGCAATTGCATGGCCAAATTACCCACGTCTCCGAGTCCTCCTTTCTTTCCTACCATGAGAGCTATTGAAGTGATCGAGGCAAGAGAGGCCAAGGATCTTGCAAGGACAGAAATATGTTCTGGCTGCTCCTTTTCTTCATTCTCCTCTTCTTCTTTTTCCTCTTTAAAGTCGACAACGATCGACACCCTTTCCTTTAGAACGAGATTAATGTATTCACGAGCAGAAATGGTAACGTGGTGTGAGAAGAGGGTCGGTTTCCGTTGAGATACAATTTGATCGATTTCTTCACTAATTTCTTCGGCTCCATCGCCCATAACTCTGGCAAGAACTTCATTGAATTTCATATTAGCAGTCTCATTATGAACTAAATATAGAATAGTATTGAGAAACTGGAGAGCTGTATGGGATTTATGAGTCACAGCGGACTGAGATAATAAAGTTAGCATGTTCATGGCACGCTTAATTCCCAAACTAGAGTTCTGTTTCATCATCTTCCTCCTTCTTTGCATCAACACAATCTCTCTGATCTTACCGTCATAGAGACGAGCAGCAGTGGCATCGCTAACACTGGATTCTTCTTGTTCTTCTTGTTCTTCTTGTTCTTCTTCCTCTCCCTCTTCCTCTTCCTCCTCTTCCTCCTCTCGTTCTTCCTTTTCCTCTTCTTCATCATTGGTTTCCTTCAACTCTTCGATAATAATGTCATCTTCCTCCTCTTCCTCCTCTTCTTGGGCATCATCAAGGAAATTCTCAAATCCACCTTCGAACTCACCCAGACAACCACACATCAGAACTCCAATACATTCCCCATTACAGATAGCTCCCCCTCTGGCGCATATCCTTTCAGAAACACACCTGAGAGAGTAAGGAGGCATAGGACAAAGAGATACACATAATGATACCAACGAATCAAATAGAGAAGAGAGAGGGAGAACAGATGCGAACATTCTGGCAACCTTATCTTCACTCACCTCAACAGATTCTTCTTGTTCTACTTTCTTTGGCCTTCCTCTCTTCCCCCTCTTCTTTGTTCCCTTCTGTTCTTCTGCTCTTCTCTCCTCCTCACGTTGCATGCATTCATTCCAGCGAGCAACACAAGTGTTACCGAGACGAACACACTCAGAGAGAACATGCCCCAGGGAAAGATCAGAGCCAGCCTCACAGACAGATACAAGTCCAAGTTCAAGAATAGAAGCAAGGAACGAAGCCACACCGTCAAGATACCCACTGTTCCTCTCACACACCTCGTATAACTGCACTATAGAAGCATACTCATCGACAAAGAGTTGTTCTCCTTTAGACTCTTGTTCCATCATTTGTTTGAATATACCCAGTGAAGACACAGAACCCATTCCATATGATTCAGTCCCATCGCTATCTGTACCGGAACCTTTCGTTTTTGGGTTGTAACGAACAATCCGTCCCATTGACAAGGGCTTTGTAGAAACACCATTCAAAGCAGAATGGCATTCAAGGAGAGTGTGTAGACCGGGGAACACAGAGGATCTCGTAGAGTTAGTATTGAAACGAATATCCATAAGTGCTTTCAGAGCATTGGAGAAGTGGGAAGAGAAGAAACGGCGAAGAGAATCAGAGATATCAGAGGAAATATCTGGAGAAATGAGCAAATGAATAAAAGACATGGCATCTTTCTCCTTCTTGCTCTTTCGTCCACCTTTCTTCCCCCCTAAGGGTTTAATACACCACATTGAGTTAATAAATAACACACACAATGCATATGACAATGGGTCTGTCAAATCCAAAGAACCTTCTTCCTCCTCCTCCTCTTCTTCTTCCTCCTCTTCCTTGTCAATATCCTTCTTGATCTTTCTACTTTCTCTCAGATCCTTCAAGGAAGCACGAACAATACCTTCGAGAATAGTCAGATACATGGAGAAATGAGCAAGCATCGTTGGAGATGGAAGGAGGGATTCAGCAACCTTTACAAGAGGATTCTCACCAACAGTCTCCTGCTTTCCAATGCAACGTTGAGCGATAATCCTCGTAACAACGAGTTTCTCTCTATCGTTAAGTAAGGACACAAGGGAAATGATCAGACTGACACACATCTGTCCTTCAAGGGATTTCTTAGGGAAGATGAGAACAGATACAAGCTCAAGGAAAACAGCAAGGGGCAATGATAACTGGGTTTCTTCTCCTTCCTCCTCTTCTTTGTCTTCTCTTGGCGAACACGTGGAACAGAAGACAACACAATCTGTGAGAGCATCGAGATAAGACTCTGATTGGGGTAAGAGAGGACATGTCTTTGAAGAAACAAGCTTAATAGCATTCATTAGCTCGTCGGGCATAAAAAGAGGCTTGAATATATCACGGAAGAAGAGAGAATCACCCATGGATTCATGCAGAGTCCGAAGAGCAACAGAAAAGAGGGAAACAACACGTGGGATAGAGAACGGGAACAGAGATGATTGGTTGGAATCCTCAGAATCTCCAAGTTTCAATTCCTCACGTTTTAATTCCTTGTATCCGAGGGCTAGACTGATCAATCCGGATAAACCAACGTATTTCATCGTATTACCCTTACTTGATATGATCATAGTATCAGAAATAATAGAAACGAACTGAACAATGGATTTAATAAATGATTTGAACTTCTCAGGAGAGTTGCTAGCAGAATCAATACAATCAATGCCATTCTGTACGGCAATCAAACCGATTGTATCATAGAACAAAGGATGAATGTGAGGGTGGAACACATCGGTATCATCTGCAATCAATTGGGCAATTTTAGAAAGATCTGCTTTCAAAATCTTGCGATCTTTCCGCAGAGAGGGTAATAATGTTAAGGGAGGACCAATATTAACTCCAGATCTGTTAGCAACCGTTCTAATGAGGAACCGAATGCTGGTAGCATTGTGTTGTTTCAATACGGCACCTTCTTTAGTCACGCCACCAAGTTCCACAACTGACCGCGAAATAATATTGTTTGCACGAGCATCTGAACAGTCCGCCACATATAGTTCAATAACATTTGAAATAAAAGATTTTAATGGAGAAACTTTCTTGGCAATATGAAGAAGGATTTCTAAGATAACTTTCTGCAGATCAGGATGAGATTTAGCAACTCCACCCAAAACCAAGGAGAGAATTATTGAAACTTGACCAAAAGAAGCTTCTCTAACTTCTTGGCGACGAGAAGCATGATGGTTACGGAATATAACAGTTGCTTCCTTCAGAATACGTTCAGGATGGACCAATCCATCTTTTAATAATGAAATAAGAATAACTTGAAATACTTTCCTGGTTTCTACCTTTGCTGAAGCATGACCTCGAATAATACGAGCGAGATAGGAATTTAGGGGTTGCTTTTTCAGCTTAGAGATGATATCATCGATATCAACCCCTTCTCCACTCATAATTTTTGCGAAAATTTGCTTAATCATTATCGCAAAAAGAGCCAAATCGATGATTGTTATCCAATTTGAATTTTAGGGTGAATATGGACCTTAAATCGAAGTATTCAGAAGAAATATTAAATTAATAGCATCTATGTATTTTATTGATCCATTTATACTGGAATAATCAGCTTATTTCACGTGATAGAGTAAATTCATTCTAGAGGTCCATCCACTAATAATAGAGCTTTTTCAATACATTTTCCCCTTTTTAAATTTCATATATAACTCAATGATAACCTTCTTCATCAGATGCACTGAAAAATTGAATGAAGATATAAAAAGTAACGATTTATGCCATTTTCTTGATACTATGACATCACATGAAGGTATGTTTGATTAAATTATGCTCTTATATTTCATTTACATTCTTTGAATATTGAAATTTATGTCATATTTTTTGTTTTTCCCTAATGTGTCATTAGAAACCCTCTTTTTTGATGGGTTTGTATATAGAGGGGAGCTACATGATAAAAAACCTCATGGAAAAGGAATAGGAGAATGGAACCAACCAAAAATCGTAGTTTACGAAGGGGAATGGGAAAATGGATATCCACATGGAAAAGGAACAATAGTATGGATTTTAGACAATATCACATCATCGAAGAAGGATAGTACCCCCAAAAGGAAAAAGTCAACATCTTTTGCACCACTCCCTCAAAAATTACCAGCAATTATTAGTGAAACTGATGAAGGTGCAAAATCTCTTGAATTAGAGACAAGTAAGCATCCATTATCCACTTCAAAAGAACCAACTACTCCCATATTTATAGCAAACGCCCCTTTATTAAATCTTTCATCGAACATTGCCTCTTTCCTGCCATCTGAAGATCTTCCTGTGTCTTCTGGTTCTTCTCAACTCACTTCCCAACTCTCCAGAGCTATTGAAGTCCAGCAGCAACAGGCCAATATGTCTCAAATTCCTTTGTCGCCCCATTTCAGTGGTCTTACTCGTTATTATGGTGACATGAATCATGGAAAGCGTCATGGAGTTGGTTGTTTCCTATTCAGTGATGGATCCTCATATATTGGAACCTTTAGAAACGACTGCCGTGATGGGTGGGGCATTTTTAGAAACATTGACTCTTCCATTACACTCCAACTATACGAAATGAACTATCTCAAGGAGGAAATAGCCCAACCTCATGTTCTTGGCTACGTCGAACCGACGTTCCGGACACGTAGTGGGGATGTCAACACACGTGTCTATGTTTCCAATGTGCTTGAAGCTCTCCGCGGGAAGAAACCACCTTCCTTGTCATCGTTGAAAAAGACCTCCAAGGTTCCCGGAAAGGCTACAACAAAACGAACGGAGGAAAGAAGGAATAATCCTAAGCCTGGAACCGGCAAGAAACCGGCCAAAAACGAAAAAAAGGATAAAGAACCTGAAGTTGAGGAGAGATCCTTTGACGATGTTTTCATTAGGGAGGAAGATGAGGAAGATGAGGAAATAAGAGCCTCATTCATTAGATATGCACGAGTTGTAGACTTTCTCATTTCTATTTATAGTCTCAGACCTCCTTATGCTCCTCATATTTCCACAAACATTGACAGTGAACTTGGTCTCACTCGTTGGCGTCTTGGATGGCTTTTATTTGATTGTCAAGCCATCGGTGGGAGTGTTAAGCTCTCATCTATCCTGAATCATAGCCATACTAAACCATGGTGCCGTCAAAGAGGATGGCTCACCCCTGACCTCGAACAAACATTGGTTTCCAAGATCAATTCATGGAAGATGCTTGATGAGATCCAATCTTCTTTCGATCATAACCTTTCCAACAGTTTTATTAAGTCCGATTGTCCCGATCTCTTCTCTCTTCTTACGGCAACGACTCACAAGGTACCGTGTACAGTCCTGAGGCGACGTGACATACTCCCTCCACTCCTGCGATGCGCCCTTCTCAGAGACTCGTTGACTGTGAAATCTGGTGACTCGATGGAAAAGTTCTTCAGTGTTGTCCTCTCCAAACACGCAGAAAGGATTTGTGGGGCTATCAAGTCTCTTATTCGTCCCCAATCACGTGGCAGATCCCCCCGGAATGCTGGTTCTTCCTCTCAGGGTATTGATGACGACATAATCAGTGTGAGCATGTCAGTCATGTCCAAGAGTGCTCTCAGTGAGGGTATGATGAGCACTATTAGTGGGAGCAGCGGTATTGGTGGTCCTTCAAAGAGGAGAAGCATCAAGGATTACATTCTGAAAATGTCACACACGAAGCTGCAGAAGGTCCTTTCAAAGACTAGTGCAAGGCCTCTCGCTAGCAGGGGTAGAATGTCTACCATGGGTTCAAGTTGTCGCAACCGAGAGTCCTCAATTGGTCGTGCTTCCTCTTCTCAGGGTCAGAGTAAGAGAGAAGCAACGCCAGACCGGGATACTCCACAATACGGTGTAGACCTTCCCTTTACAACTGGATCAAAGTATCAAGACCAATCCTCAATGCCAATTTCCTCTCTTTTCCCCTTTTCAACCCATACTTTCTCTCAACCATCTCACGCTCTCTTTGACCTTTGTAACGAAGAAAGAGAGAGAATTGACAAGGAGAAATGGGATAAAGAGCATCCTGAACCAACCAAAACAGAATCTTCTCTTCCTTCTCTGCCTTCCCTGGTGTCCCATGGGAGTCTATTATCTCTTCACGATAGTTCAGCAGGGAAGGTATTCAAGCCCATTGTCTTTCCTAGCGTTCCCTCTGTGCATTCGCTACTCCCGCCAACCTTAAAGGCACCTCCAGCTGCCCCCGCAAGACGTGTTATCTTCCCCCCCCCAACAAATATCCACTCCAATAACCACGAAAGACTGGTGAAGTGGGTTGAGGCAGGCGTGTGCGATGGATTAGTAGCAGAACGTGTGTGGGAACGGATGTGGATTTCTATAGGAGAAAGGAAAGGAAAAGAGAGACTGCAGGGCTTGATCCTTGAACCTTGTGTTTCAAACCAAGATACCAGTCATCCTACAGAAGAGGAGATTGAAGAAAAAGAAGAGGAAGTAGAAGAAATCAGTCCCGAGGAACCTGTTGAGCTTGGCATTGAAGAAGAAGAAGAAGAAGAAGAAGGAGCTGATCATAACCTTTCAGATCAACATCAAGATACCAACGTCCATGATGCCCTTGTTCCATCCTCCACTGTGGATAATGACCCATTGACCCTTGATGATAGAGAAATCCGAGATAAGGAAGGAGGCATTAATTCATCAGGCATGGATCGTATTTCTGGTGATGTTATTCAGGATGGCGCTGAATTGTTCCCCTCGAGCGAAGTCACAAAGCCAATCGCAGCTTCTACACAACTAGCTGCCACTGATAAGGATATTATTGAAGTCCACAAAGAACCAAAAATAGATACGTGTCCTTCTCAATGTTCTATTTCTGAACTCAAATCTTCTCGGGAATCTCAAAATTTCCTCGTCTCTTCGTTTATTTCTCCGTATGTTTCTTCCGTTCCTCGATCCATCCGTGGTGATTCTGTTGAGACTAGAACCATCGATGATATTCTCTCCCCTCCTTCAGTTCTGCTGGATCATCGTTTTACAAGATCTCTCGTGCAAGGATCGCTCTCTTCCTCCCCTTGTATCCTGCCCCCACCACTCTCCTTGTTCTCATGGGTCTCCGATAATCCACTGAGTAACCAAGACTCGGTCACGATGTGTGAGGACAACGGGGTCTCTGTGTGGGATGTCCTTGTGTATCTGAGTGAGATATCCTCTCCCAACAAGGAGATCCAAGAGGCCAGGGATTCGTTGCTTGGGTTTGAGCCAGAAAATCCAGTGGAGAAGACAATGGTGGAAACTGGGAAGAGAAGTAGATTATCTGCGTCCCATGGGGCTATTTCTTCATCTACAGAGCAACAAGATACCCCCAAACAAAGAATAGCTCGTAATTTACGTGAGATACTCAAGATGTTTGGGGATTTATTCGATATGATCGAAGATGAAGAGATTCTGGAACATTCTTTGAGCGAATTCGACCTTTCAATGCTTTTGGTTGTTATATTTAATGTGTGTAATGGACTATGCACTGAGGGTAGAGTGTCTTCTGTTGGATTTGGAGGAGTTCGCAACGAAAAGAAGTTATTGTCTGTGCCAAATGTCGAGACAATCGAAAAACTGAGATCTATTTTTGTGATGTTGGCAAATTAACATTCTTAATTAGTTAATAGAGGCAAGTGTGTTATAAATATAAGTAAATATTATTTTTATTGATAGTATGAATGACAAGACAATTTTTTTTCTTTTTGTCCACAATGAAGCGTATTAGAACATACTTTATTTGATAAAAAATATCTTATTTGTATTACATCCTTCTATCATCGATCATTTTGTGATAATATGATGAGATTGACTGGAGATTTTTATGTTTTTTTTCAGGAACCCTTATATTTCAGAAAAATTACATTTCATGACATTAAAATAGTATTTTAGTGAAATTTGCTTTTTATAACCTTTTATTATCGCTATTGATTGTCGCAGGGGAAATGAACAATTTTATTCTGCTGTTTCTCGATCCTTTTTTGACATAGATGACAAAAAAACTTTATATGCTATCAAAATTAATAAATTTTCAGTTTTATAAATCGCCCCAAGGTCTTATTCCCATGATATTAATGATTGTTTACAATCGTGAGAAATAAATTGATAAAAAAGACAATATGAATATAAAATAAAGAAAATGTTGCCCATTAATTTTTTTCATGAGAAAGAAGTATATATATTGGTTTCTGTTTTTAGATTGATGAGATCTTGCTTCAGCTGGATTATATGGAAAAGAAAGATGAATCAAAAAGATACATTCCTCCCCATATGAAGAGGAGAATAGCCGAAGAGAAGAAAATAGAGCCCCCCAAACCAAAGAGTACTCCCTCTAGTTATTGGATGGGTGGAACCGACTCAGGATCCCTCAAAGGAGATGCCTTATTCGAAAAAGAAACTGTTGGAAATTTATTTGATAAATATGATGATATTCCCGTGGAAATTACCTGTGAAGGAGATGTTCCTGACCCTATGGAATCTTTCGCCTCTGCAGCGTTTCCCCATATATTGGAAGAAAATTTAAGAAGAATGAAATATTCTAAACCCACTCCCATTCAAAAGAATGCCATTCCCATAGCTGTAGAAGGACGTGATATTATGGCATGTGCTCAGACTGGTAGTGGTAAAACTGCCGCCTTTCTTGTGCCTTCAATCAAGAAACTCCTTGAAGAAAAAAAGCCTATTCTTCGGAAACCCGAAGGAATTCAATATGCTTACCCTCTCATGGAGCCCCGTGTTCTTGTTCTGACCCCAACCCGTGAGTTGGCTATTCAGGTTCACAAAGATGCTGCGAGGTTTTCTTTTGAGAGTGGATTAAATACTTTCTGTATGTACGGTGGAGAGAAGTGGGGAATCCAAAAGAGCCGTTTGCGTAGGATTCGTCGCGTAGATATTCTTGTAGCCACACCAGGGAGACTTATTGATGTTCTTTCTATGGGAAACTGCCATCTAATGAATGTTAAAACCCTTATTCTTGATGAAGCTGATCGTATGCTTGAAAACGGTTTTGAAGAGCAAATTAGAACCATTCTCGAGGAATATTTCATGCCCGATTCTGATGTCAGGCAAACTCTTATGTTTAGTGCCACTTTCCCAACCCAGATCCAACGTCTTGCATGTGACTTCATGCGTGATTATGTTTTCATTACTGTTGGTCGAGTTGGAAGTACGTCAGCAAATATTACACAACATTTGTTACATATCGACGGCGGGGAAGAGGAAAAGAAGAAGCATCTCGTCCGTCTATTGAAGGCTGACATCAAGAGTGGTGGCCTTGTCTTAATCTTCGTTGAGACCAAGCGTGGTGCCAATAGTCTTGAGAGATACCTTCGAGATGAGTATGCATTTGCTGTTACATCCATCCACGGAGACAAAGAGCAACATGAGCGTCAGTTTGCGATGCATCTCTTCTCCTCCAAGAAGAGACCCATTCTCGTAGCCACTGACGTTGCCCAACGTGGTCTTGATATCCCGAACGTGACCCATGTTGTTAACTACGATATGCCTCGCGCCATCCAGGATTATACCCATCGTATCGGAAGAACTGGAAGAGTTGGACATACCGGACTTGCCACTTCCTTCATTAACCCTCATGAACACGGCCGCCTGTTGCGTCCCTTGCTCAATTTGATGTCTGAGGCGAAGCAAGATGTCCCTCAGTGGTTCACAGATATGGTCTCCATGTATGGAAGTGGTCCTGGTGGTCCAAGAGGAAGAGGTCCAAGAGGAGGAAGATATGGCGGTAAAGATTTCCGTAAGCGTGGATATCATGGCGGTAAATCAGGAGGATATGACTCTACAAAGCGAGGTGGACACAAAGGGGGATATGAATTTGGATATAGATAATTCATTCATAAATGAATAGTTTCCCCACCATAAATAAAGTTACCATGGTATATTTGTTTCATTTTAATTATTTTAATATAATATTCAACTCTATTTGTCGAGGGAGAAAGAAACACCTTCATTTGGCACACCTGTAAATAATGGGTTTGATTTATGGGCTTGCTTATGTTATTTTTGATGCGTATTATGGACAAGTTGTGAGATATCTTCGTCCTAAGGATTTATTGGACGTCGAAGATCAAAGGTCTCTTGCATGCCTTGCTATGCCCCCTTCTTTTCAGCTAGTTGCCGAAAAAGAGTTTAGAATGAGATATTGTGCAATTTTATATCGTAAATTGAAACCTAAATTATATTGTTTTGTCCATTTTCAGTATGTTGATTTGTTTTCCGTATTAGTAATTGATTTTTTTAATATTTTAATTTTATTTCAACTTATTGTTCTTTTTTATTGATCTTTTTTGTGATTATACTTTTAGTCAACGACCTAGTAAGAAGATGCAAAGAAATTATCTTCAACATTCAATTGTTATTCTCTCTGAAATTCCATACATTAAATTATATTCCGCGATCTCTTATTCTTTAGGAAATCTCTGTTTATGCTTTGGAGTGAGTGAATATCGGAAATTACTTAATCGTCTTTCAAAAGTTCGAACTTCTTCCTCCATACTTGATCCTTTCTCCAAAATATTACCAAATCCCATATACTCCCTCCATCGTAGGAAATCTTCAGTTCAGATCGACGGGTCCTCTTCTAGTGTTACGAGTGATCCTTTAGGCTCAGCTAGTTGTCCATCAATCGCTGAAGAAGTGCAATTTTATATCGTAAATTGAAACCTAAATTATATTGTTTTGTCCATTTTCAGTATGTTGATTTGTTTTCCGTATTAGTAATTGATTTTTTTAATATTTTAATTTTATTTCAACTTATTGTTCTTTTTTATTGATCTTTTTTGTGATTATACTTTTAGTCAACGACCTAGTAAGAAGATGCAAAGAAATTATCTTCAACATTCAATTGTTATTCTCTCTGAAATTCCATACATTAAATTATATTCCGCGATCTCTTATTCTTTAGGAAATCTCTGTTTATGCTTTGGAGTGAGTGAATATCGGAAATTACTTAATCGTCTTTCAAAAGTTCGAACTTCTTCCTCCATACTTGATCCTTTCTCCAAAATATTACCAAATCCCATATACTCCCTCCATCGTAGGAAATCTTCAGTTCAGATCGACGGGTCCTCTTCTTTTCTCCAAAATATTACCAAATCCCATATACTCCCTCCATCGTAGGAAATCTTCAGTTCAGATCGACGGGTCCTCTTCTAGTGTTACGAGTGATCCTTTAGGCTCAGCTAGTTGTCCATCAATCGCTGAAGAAACGTCAAAAAAGGAAACAAAAATAGAAGTATCTCCAATTTCATCACAGGATACGGTGCAACCTGAGTCCGTGGATAGCACAGCGTCCTCATCTTCCTCGATTATTGAAAGTGATGCAAAAGACACATCCTCCTCCGAATCCTCTGAAGATGAAGGATCCGAGCTACCTTTTTCAAAAAAACCAAATAGGGAAGGAATCAAAATTAAAATATTTGGAACAATTAATGACGATTCAAGTTATTCGGAAGAAGAAGAAAGTGATAGAGAAAACCCACTCCTGTCAAAACCCATTCCAAAACCTCCATTTCCTGAACCGATTTCTCACCCATTCTGTATTTCTATAAATAGATCTTCTGAGGAAGTTGATCACTCATACAATGCTATTCTCCATTTCATGTGTCTGGTTCTTGACAATGTGTTTGAGAATGTCAATAGTGTGCGCTTAGAACTTGAAAAAAAGCAGCAATCCGTAACAACCTCAACGGAAACAATAGAAATACCTTCCCCTCTTTCTTCTCCCCCGATTGATACTTCCTCTCCTTTCACTCCACAATCTCCTTCCCCTCTCCTCTCTTCTCCTCATCCTTTCACTCCAATAATGCCTTCGCTTGATCCTGATCACGTTGAAGATGAGTGTCATGGAATGTCACCTCATGAGGAGGAAAAGAGAGATGAAGACAAGAGAGATGGTGATGACAAGAGAGACGGAGAGAGAGATATCTCTTCAAGCTCTGCATCTTTCATTCCACTATATCTCCCAGCTTCCTCCTTATTGCAGCTCCCTTTACATACATTGACACCAGTGCTTCCAGCATCATCAATCAAAATTACCGTAACCGACGCAATTACCGGCACAACCGGTTGGGCAGCAAGGTGGGGCAATGGACCATTGTCAAGGAAGAAACCACCCTCAAAATCAAAAGGAAGCAAGGATTCTGATCGTCCCCATCCCCAATCTTCCTCCTCCTCCTCCTCTTCCTCCTCCTCTTCCTCCTCCTCTTCTTCTCTCCCCCCTTTCCCATACTTGTCTCTCTTGTACTTCCCTGGCCTTCACATCTCACTTGAGAATGGTGGAAAAGTCGAATTGGTGAAGCGACAGAAAGGTCATCTTATTCATCCATCTCTCTCGTCTTCTCTCTCTTCTTCTCGTCTCTCTTCGTCTTCTCGATTCCTCTCTCCTCTTCCTTCTTTCAGATATCCAGAAGATGACCCTGACCTCAATCCGTTTCTCTTGTCTCACTCTTTTCTTCCTCCTTTCCTCTTCTCTCTCTCACCGTTATTTCCAGCCATAATCCAGAGCTCCCCTTCACTGAGTGCATCACAATGCAAGTACAATGAGAAAGGACTGTCTTTGTTCTGGTTGCTTGAAACCATCCTTTTGGGAAGACCTTTACTTGTGTATTCCCCTCTGTGTTAGTGTTACGAGTGATCCTTTAGGCTCAGCTAGTTACGTCAAAAA
>BQXS01012717.1:7362-19909 GCA_024181965.1 Aduncisulcus paluster
ATGGAATACCTTTTCTCTTTCTTTCTTTCTCTTTCTCATCGACTTCTCTTTCTTTCCTCTTTTTCTCATCAATAACATCTTCTTTTTCTTTCCTCGCTTGAAAAATATCCTTGTACAATTCACTAAAAGTCGATTGTTCTGATGGAGAAAGGTCTGAAAACAAGAATTTGTGTTTGTGATGGCGTGATTTCTTTTGGTTTGTTGGTGGATTAATTCCTCCTCCTGCACATCCACCAACAAAAGAACGAGATTCTTCCTCTTTCAAGATAATTTGGGTTTTCTTTGCTTCTTCTCTTTCTTCTTCTCCTTCTTCTTCTCTTCTTCTCTTTTCTTCTTGTTCATGATTATGGATTTTTAATCTCTTCTTTAGAGAACGCGAGAAGATTGAAGAAGGATGTAAAGTTCCAGAAAAATTATAAGATAGCGATCTATCAGTTGGTTTTGGCATTTGAAAGGATGGATGTTGCATTCCTTTGGTTATCTGATATTCAGGAAAGAACTCAAAAGATCTATCGGCTGAAACATGTACATTCTCATCACTCGATATTTCTCCATCTGATTTAGAGATATTTACAAAACTAGAGTCATCGACTGTGTGAAATCCTTTGCGTTTGAACATAATCGATATTATGTTGCCTAGAAATCTAGTAGTCAATATAATTCCTGAGAAAATTGAGGAATAATATGTTTTGCTCATCAAAATGCACGGAGAAGGTAATGGTTCCAATTGTTCAGTTAGAAATGTTGATCTTTTTGTCTTTCTTTCCCTTCTTCTTCTTCTTCTTCTTCTTCTTCTTCCTCTTCCTCTTCTTCTTCTGCATAATAGACAATTTGATCTGAGTCTTGGAATTCCAATGAAGCAGTTGAAGGAGTAGATACTAACACCGGAGACATAAAATGCTGATTATTAGCATTATTAGGAGATAAAATACACTCTTCCTCTGCTTTTTCGTCGTCACTGACACGTGATACTTCCGATGTTCTTGATTTATCTGTTGTGATGGGTTGTAATAATGAGGTTTTTTCTTGGAGGTTTTCATAATCTTCTTTCTCTTGCTGCTTTCTCTTCATAGTTTCAACCCAGAGCTTTTTGTGATGGAGAACATCTCTCGCTTTAATTTGCATTACTTGAATCAATTCATAAATAGTTTTTGCGCCAGATTGTGCGCAATAGTTTATAATGGCCTTATTAAACATGTTCTTAAGCAAATTCATTTGATGTTTTTGCTGCTTAGAATTGGCTCTTTCAAATGGTTTTAGTTTGAATAGATGATGTGGTTTCGTTTCAACCATAATAAATTCATTCAATATAGAACAAACACCAATATTTGTTTCATTATTGGGCAAGTTATTTGAATCAAAACCATTATTACGAGAAATAAACCTATCATCGCCAAAACAAGACCGAGAAGACTGAGACCGAGAAGACTGAGACCGAGAAGAAGTACAAGCACAGTCTGGAGAGTGATGTTTGCCCAATGGAAATATAGTGGGATGTCCTTTGGAGACCATATGTATAAATAAGGACATGATTCGGTCACCAACAAATCTCATAAATGTTGTAGGATTTTTCACCCAAAATGTTGCACTTTCGATCATTTTATGGGCACAAATTCGTATTACAGGAGATGGAGAGAACAAAAAGAACAAGAGTCTAGAGAAATGGCGTGAAATGAAAGAAATCGAATTTGGTACAGATTTTTTAATCTTTGAAATCCTTGCCTTTTTTTGATCTCTAAAGACTGATTTATATTGTGTTGCGACACCTTTCCAAATAGAAAGAGAGACAGGGAAATGGGATGATATAATTAGATCATTAGCAAACATGTCAGGACTTATTACATCATAAATATTGGGAACTCCATGGTTTTCTTGGTCAGAAAGAGCGTCAACAAGAAAAACTCCGATAATTTTTCTATAAAATATTTCCAATAAATATTCTTGGAACGGAATAAAGCTTGCTTTGAATGAGAGTTCCCAAATGAAGGGATAGAAACCAGAAATATGTTGGGGAAATTCACTCGTAATTCTTTGAAATAAAGTAATTGTCAAATGAAGGATAATATTCATTATTCTTACATATTTGAGGTTATAAAGAAATGCTACATTATCCCATACACAATTTTCACACCAAGAATTATCAACAGGAATATATATATCCAACGAATGGACAATGTAAGCAAGTATAGAAAAAAGCTGTCTAAAATAATGGTTGAAACAGGATTCCTTAGAGAGAAGCATGTTGAAAATGTCAGATATTTTCCTTATTGATATATCCCAAACTGAACAAGAAGAAGCAGCAGCGGATGAACTTGTGATAAAAGATGTAGAAATAGAAGAAGAACTGTGATTATCAGAATTTGGATGATGATTCATTCCAGACGTTCCAGAGTCTGTTGATCTAT
This sequence comes from Aduncisulcus paluster, assembly GCA_024181965.1. NCBI lineage: Eukaryota > Fornicata > Aduncisulcus > Aduncisulcus paluster. Next base: position 9,768 of record BQXS01012717.1, read on the forward strand.
TTATAGAACTCTGAGAAGAAGAAGGGGGAAAGAATAGATATCTTTTTGATTCCAATAGGGAAATATCATTGACAAAGGCAAGATATTCCGATTCGGAGATGGAAAATTCTGATAAAAACAATTGACCATTTTCAGATATCAAGAATTTAAACATATCAAAGCATTTGCTAATGTTCCAGTCCATTGAGAAAAACATGTTAACAAGACATTTTGAGGAAGACATCAAAACGCCTAAAGATCCAGTGAATAAAGAATCCAAGAAACAAACAATTAATTGTAATTTGCTCAGAGTGGAATTGTAATATTTTGTTATTTCTGATAATCTCAGTAATTGAGATTCTTCTGTTGATTTTTGCCGCTGAAATCTTGATGATGAAGAAGAACCTGAGATCTTTTTTGAATGATGTGGTTTGGATAGTTTTGATGAAGAACTCTTACTCTTGTCTTCTTCCACTTCCTCTTCCTTCTTTTCTGTCTCTTTCTCTAATTCATGGTCATCGGAGAGAGAGTCGATAAGGTACTCTGATTCATTGTATTGGTATACATTCTCAAATGATCGGATATATTCAACAACGATTGGGGATCTTTTACATTTTGCAAGGATCATTGATATAAGTTCCAAAGAATCACGATAGCATCTCAATTTTGGCTTCGATTGTGGAATAGAAGATGAAGTTTTTGTTGTTTGAGGAACAGAAATATTGGAAGAAAGAAGAAGAAGAAGAAGAGGATGGATGAATTTGGATAGATTGGGGATTCAAAGGTGATGAAACAATAATGTCTTCAACTCTTCGAATCGCACGCTGACCTCTGGCCTCATGGTTATCTTCTCCTCTTTTGCTTCTGTCTGATATGCTTGGTTCTTCTTTCTCGCTATCTCTATTTTTGGCATAATGACTATTTCGAGTTTTATCCGTGAAAATAGCTTTGAGGTTGGCGGATAACAGATAAATCTTTGAATAACGAAGCCGTTTGGACCATTTTTTAGAACGAATCTTCTTCTTTTTCTTTTCCTTAAATACTATTTGTTTTGTCGTTGTTGTCACATCAAAAGTAGTCGTGTCAGTTTCAGAAATTTGTTGTTCTGAGGAATAATATTTTCTATTTTTAGACACGCCGGTTTTTCTTCCACTTCTTTTTGATTTGTCTTTGGAAACACGAAATTTATCCCGGGAAGATGAAAGAAAATATAATAATCGTTGTGTTTGAGTTTTTTGACCGCCTTTAGGAAGAGAGGAGAGAGAAGAAAGAGAAGATTGTTCAACGTGATAAACTCCATGATGTTTCTGGGGTCGTATGGTGGTATTGAGTTTGTTTTTCTTCTTATGACGATTTTTGTGTTGCGATTCCTTAGCAAACTTCTCTTTGAGAATCAAAATTGTTTGTTGCTTTTCTTCCTTTTCTTCATCTCGCCTAACTTTAGCGCGAATTCTTTCCTCTTCATCGATAGCTAAAACAGGTCGATCTTGTTGTTGCTGGTTCATCTGCCCTGAAATTTGTTGTTCTAAAAATAGATCAGTGTAGAAATAATTATTATTGTAATAATTATTATAGAACATGTGATACGACAAACAAAGCTCCATGAGGAAAATAAGATCCAAACTATCTAATTCACTCAAATACTGAGCCGATTTGAGAAACTCCGATAATTTCACACCGCTTATTCCGAGGATATTTGGAGATTGGATGATATTTCGGATAGATACAACATTTCGATTCGAAACGGCTAAAAGCTTGTATATAAGACAATTCCAAACAAATTTACAGATTCTGGAATATTTATAGACAGTTTTCGAGGGAATTTGGACCAATTGAGAATGTTTGATATCTATAATTGGACACAAAAAGAGGAACGATTTTGGGAAATACTGAATCGGGGCTGTTATTTTACAATGAATAATCGAAAACAACAGATTGAAAACTAATTTTCCATAAGTTTTTTGAATATGGAATGGGGAATTTCTCAAACATATTCCAATTATGGTAAAATATCCATATAAAAGAATAGGAGAACAAAGAGAAGCAGTATAATTATTTTCATTTTTTTCTTCATTCGATTCGACCTTGGGGCGGGGATGAGATTTTTTAGAACTCGTATTATAATCCTTATCTTCATCTTGATCTTGAAGAAGGCTTGAGAGAACTATATTTAGAACGTATGGGATAATATGAGTCCTATTTATAGATTTTTGAGAAGAAGAAGTACATTTCTGATCTTTGTCTTTGTCTTCAAAGATAACGAAGTAAAATGAAAGATAGCGAAGGATTTCAATGCAAAGAGACCAAGACTTGAAACATTTTCTTAACCACATCAGAGATAGTGATCTTGCAAGAAACGTAACGATGGAATCAAATATCTGAACCGATATAGAAAGGAAAGGAGCAGAAGAAATATCACGGGCACCAATGGTGCTATTCTTTTCCATATTTCCATCAAATTTTGATTGTCTTGATTGTTTGGATGTTTGAGAAGAAGAGGAATAGGAAGATGAAGAAGATGCTGATTTGGATGATGGATTTGGCGAAACAGACGGTTTGGGATTTGATGATTCTCTTGTTCTATTTTTAGCACTATCATATTCAGTGTCAGAGCAAGACGTATGTATATGTGATTTTCTTGTGATTTTTCGATATAAATAGACATATAAACTAAAACCAAATTTAAAATCACAAACACAAGATGAGAAAGAATGGTCCTCAAATGATGAAGTCCTATTTATAGATTTTTGAGAAGAAGAAGGAAGAGAACGAATCGAAGAAGGGGATTCTAAATTGGAATGCTTTGATCCAGATTTAGAATCAGATTTCTTAGATCCATTATTTTTAGATTTAGATTTCGAGGGTTTTGAACCAAGAATGAGGAAAGAAAGGTAGTTATTCGAAGAACACATTCTTGAGGAAGAGATTGAAGAATGAAGTTGCCCACCACTCTTTTTTTCTTCTTCTTCTTCTTCTTTCTCATCTTTCTCATCTTTCTCATCTTTCTCATCCTGAGAAAAAGCTTCTTTTTTCCTCAAAAGTGATGAGCATTCGGATTCAGAGGAACAAGTGGAGGATGAAATCGAACACGGGAAAATACCAGTATGTGCTAATTTTAGAATCAATAGTTTCTCAAAGGTTTCAAGAGGGATTGTGAGAAGATGAAATAACAATATTGAAACATCTCGGATCTTGGCAACTTTTTTATCTTCAATCTTTGCCGTTGGCAATATAGATTGACGAAGAGATTCAAATTCTGGTAAATCGTGAATTGTTTTCCTCGCAAAATCGAGATATTCATGGAATTTTGAGGTGTTATAACTTCGGTCGATCGCTTGTTTGAAGGATAAAAATATAAAATCAGTTTGTTTGGTTGTTCCATTTTTATCATTTTTATCAGTATCATTTCTAGAACTAAATTTCCTGAATTTCTCAATTGCAATATCCAAAAATACAATAAACCAATGGACCATTTGGAAAGATGTAAAAATGTCAAATACTGAAAATGTTGGAACTTGTGTGACAAAAAATGGAAATACAAATGTCGGATGGATATATTTCTGCAATATTTTGATGTTGTTCAGTATTATCATTTTTGGATACAACGTAAAAGCTGTGAGCTGATGTATTATCTGAATATTAGAATTTGAATTACTTGAAGAGGATTTCGAAATCCATTTTGGCTTAATATTTGCTCCACTTGGACTTCCAGACGACTGTTGCTCATTTCCAACATTATTATTTTTTGTTTTATCCTCACCTTTTGCATATCGAATATTTCTAAAAATAGAACTTTGAGAATAATATAGGTTTTGGGATGAAGCCCAATTTTGAGATCTCATTGTTCTTGTTGTTGGAGTAGTTTTGGGAAGGCGATATTCGGATCTATTTTTAGAATCGGTGTGTCGCCCTCCTCGGTCACCTCTATTCCCATGAATTGATGATGTATCCACTGAAGAAGCGAGACCAAGAGGAAGAGTTCGATTCGTCTGAGGTCTTGAATCAGAAGACAAAAAATATCTGCGAAGAGGAAACAATTGGAACAGGTCCATTTTTGGAACAGATGAATCAAATATATATGTTGATTTGATATGCGAAAGGTTTAGAGTTCGAGAATTCTTTAACATAGATAGGATAATAAAAGTAAATACTGCGAGGCGTCTTAATTCAGAATATGGATATTCTTCTCGATTTAATACATAAAAATGTGCTTCAAGTAAGCGATTACAACAAAGAATTGTTGGGAAAAGCAATGTTAGATCAAAATCAAAGCGAATAACATGTGTCCAAAGATCAAAACACCAATATTGAAGGTTTTTGAGGGCAAATGCGTATGCCATGGATGTTTTTTCTTCTTTCGTAAGGGAGAAATAGCCCAAAAGATGATAAATAGGGTGACTAACAACCACTAATGATACATTTTTGGTGAGATCATTGTTGTTTATAGTTGAACCAATCGCTTGACCACCTCCTCCCCCATTTCTATTTTTAGAATTCTGAGAATATGAGGATTGATGAAGAGAATCATGATATTGATAATTGTCATGAGGATCATTCGAAGAAGAAGAGGCATGTGAATAACTTTTTCTCTGTTTTGCAAAGAATTCAATTCTTCTCCTTGCAAAAACCCTTGCTTTGAGGAATTTTTGGATGGATAATTTGTGTTGAACGAGCATTTCACAAACTTTGGCAAAATTAGAAATTCCTGATGACATTATAAACCATTCTGGATTCATTTCGAGCTTCAATTCTTCTTGATTCAATCTGATCATTTCAGGTAATAAATCATAAATAATAGTATGGTTGTCGTAATAAAAAACGGCATCAGGGAGTAAATGTAAAATTCTTTTCATGTAAAACAGCATCGTGTCTGGGACTTGTCCACATCCTAAAATTAGATTTTGAGTAAGATCTGAGAATTTATGGCTAAAAATATGATCAACTTTCTTAATGTCGGTGCAAAAACCATGACATGTCGGAACAAAATGATCGATACAGTACAAAAATATGAATAACTCCCATACGACTTCCAGCTCAATGGTGCCAAGTTGTGTGTCGATTAGCAAGAAATATAATCGTTCCATTAAAGTTGGCAAAAAACTTCTAATTATTCCCAAAACATCACAATTTTGATTGATATGTGATGAAAATACATTATTGGACCACGGTGTAAAATCTCTGTCTCTGTTTTTGTGTTCTGGATTTGTGCTTTGTGTTTTCTTATCTTCTTTTGAAGAAGAAGAGGAAGAAGAGGAGGAAGAGGAAGAAGAGGCTTCAGGTTTCTTAGATTCTTGGTAATGATGAGAATTGAATTGATTTTTTCTTCTCCGCGAGCAGGACATCTTGGAACATTGGAAATGAGAAGATTGTAGTTCGTGATGTTCATTCTGTTGTTCTTGCTGAAAACAGACTAAATCACAGGGGTCAATTGAATGAAGATGAACTTTCAAATTATAATATTTATATTCACAAAAATAACATTTATCGGAAGAGAATCCAGACATTTGAGTTTCAAAGTTTTGATCCTGATGGTATCTGAACATATTGTGATTGAATTCACGATTTGTATGTGCTAAAATTTGGAAAACATCTCGAAGAGTTTTTGAGGCTCTAACATTTTGTTTGCCAGCTTGCATATTTGAAGCTGAACAAGAACAAGAACAAGAACAAGAATATGATGAAGATGATGGACATTGTTCTTGTTCGTATTCATGCGTTTTATCATCATGAATAATACTACGAGAACGATGAGAACGATGAGAATGTTCCGATGAGAGATGAGAAACGGGATGTTCTATTTTAGGACGGCCGTGAGAAGAAGACTGGGGGGGGAGGAATGGAGGATGATCCTGATGATGGTGAGAATGTTCTATTTTTGGACCATGGCTATGATGAGAACGATGACTACAATGACAATGACCTTTGTCATGTTGAATAACTCTCAGCTTATCAACCTTTTTTCTTGAATGGTCATTATCTATCTTTTCGAATTCAACATCTCTTTTCTCTTTCCTTCCTTCCTTCCTCATGCTATTTCGAGATTTGTTATGAATATGCCATTTATACTTATAAATAGAACCAAACGACGAGAAAGATTTCCTTCTTTTCCTTCCACTTTCTTTATGTTTATGATAGTGCTTTTGATAGTAACGTTGCTTCTTTTTATGATGCAAAAGAATTATCCTATTCCGTTCTTTTTCAGCCAAATAAGATTCCTCACCTATTTCGCTTTCCCGAGAGGATGTTCTGCCTTCAAATTTGGGGAAGCAGCAAGCTATAAATAGATTTCTGAGTGCAAACAGGGAGATGGAGCGCACATTCGGCAAACTACAGATTAAACCCATTTGGAGAATACTTAAAACACGAGAAATGAGAAAGTCTGAGGTATTTTTAGGATTAAACAGAGAAATCAGTGTCAAGAGAGCATAGTTATTTTTAGCAGAAGGGTGAAATTCTGAATAATTGAATAAGAAGTGAGAAATAAGAGGAAGTATCGGGAACAATGGAAATATCTCGGTAATAATACTCTCGCTTTGAGAAGCTATATGAGTCACAAACGATATAACGAATCGATCAAATTCATTCATAAGTAGAGATCTCTTCATAAATAAACACGCGTCTTCAACCATGGAAGGACCGTGAATATCCATTGGTTTCGAATGGAGAGATCTGTAATAAAGGTTTGGATACTCGTAGGAAAAAACCAGCAAAACATATGTTCTAAAAATATGGACTTCATTGTACAACTGTTTGATGTTTCTCAGAATAATATCAATTTTATACTCCTGTTGTTTAAATTTCCTCCATTTTTGTATTCTTCGCTTCGTGAGAGTTGCTGGCGTCAGAATCTTTTCCCTATGGCGAAGACTAATGGTCGGGTTTTTAAATTCATAGTTGTGAAAAGAAGAAGAAGAAGAAGAAGAAGAAGAAGAAGAAGAAGAAGAAGAAGAAACCAAAGAAGAGGATGTGGAAGAAGAAGAAGAATAGGAAGAATAAGACATTGAAGACATTGATCTTGTTGAAGGAGATGTGGAATGGTTATCATCATCGATGGAAATTGGACTCTTCTTTGCTGTTGAAGGCAAAGGTGAGTGAGAATCTTGTTCTGGCGGATTGATAGGACGATCTTCATCTTGCTCATGTTCTTGTCTTGATTGCACGATTTGAAGAGGAGAAAGCGGAGAGACTGAAGCTTGATGGGAAGTATGAATGGTACTAAATGAATGTGAATGATGATGACAAAGGAGATCTTCATGATTGGGTTGTTGTTGAAAATGTTGAGAGTGACTTCTGGGTGAAGAGTGATGGTTCTTATGTTGCTTATGTTCTTCATTTTGTTCCGATTCCTGATGATTCGCTTCAAAGTATATTGAAGATCTTTTCTTGGCAGATTTCTTGATACCATTTTGGGGCTGAGTTTGGAAGTTCTTTTTTAAGGTCCAACAAGATAGTGGAATAGTGTAATATAGTTTTTTCCTCGAATAACATGAAAATATTCCATCGATATCAAGAAAATGAACAAAAGAGAATATTTTTCGATGCATGAGGTCACATTGAACACCATTGTCGTGGTGATGGGCAAATCTATCACACATAATTTGATTGGATTCTTCAAGGAAATATTTTGTCATACTATAATCCAATACATCGATCTGAAAAGCTTTTGGTCGAATAAATTTGGTGAAGCTTGAAGCGAGAGTACCCAATCGATATAAAACATTTTTTTTGCAATTTAAGGGAACTAATTTGGCCATAGGAAAAACTATATTAACGATAATTCGAATACAGTTTTGAATTTGGCGCATATTATGAATTAGACGAGAATTATTGAAAGCAAAGAAATATAATTCAAAACAGTTTAAAAAACTACAAATTATACCATAAACGGAACGTTCTAATATAGATCTTCGAGTAAGTAACCTTTCCTTGAAGAATTGAATAGATTCATTATCATATACGGTAGTTTTGATAATTAGTCTTGAACAATGCTGAATTATTCTTGATTGAACCAGTTCTTTCGCAAATTCTATTCCATTTTTAGAATTGCTATTTTTAGAATCATCATCTTGACCCTGAATATCGGTGCAGATATCGGTGCGGGTGTGGGATTTCAAACATGTCTTCTTTTCTCCTTCCTTTCCTTCCTTTCCTATTTCTTTTCCTTTTTCTCTTCTTTTTTCTCGAGATTTTGAGCCAAAAACAGGAGGTGGCGTAGCAATTATCTTCCTTTCCTTCTCAGAAACAGAATCTAACATCGATATAATGTCACAATGAAGCATTCCATGGAAGAAATAATTAAGATAATTGTCAATGCTAAGAGAAAATATCTCGAAGAAGGTAAAATAACAAACATTTCGAATGTAGGATGACACGCGACAACCAATTTCAGCAGCGAAAAGAGGGAGTTTACAACCAAAAAGAGTGACAGATCTTCTATTTCTATTTATAGATCCGGTGTTTCTATTTATAGGTTGTTCTGAAGAATGATTAACACCGATATAGCGGTGAGCGAGAGGACTCGAGCTATTCAGATTGTCATTGTCGATTGATGTCCGAGGAATATGAAGCATATCTATATATAGAGTATCTAAATATAGAAGTTCAAAATCCCCCATCAGTTCGATTGCTTGGACAGTATTCATACACATATATTTGATAAGTCTAGAGAAAACGTTGTAAAAAATGCTGGGTTTTGAAATAGATGTATATTTTCGAAATTGTCTAACATGTGATTTCACTGCTGACAAAAATGTGGTCCTAAACTTAAATCCATGGCCGTGAGTTTTGATCATTCTTTCTCTTCCGATGGATAGGGCGAGACAAGTCAAAACAATTCCATTTAAGATATATCCCTCCTCAATTTTCATAAAACCTTTGGAACAAAAATCATCAATAGTACTAATAAATGAATCGGGGTATATTGCATTCGATTGAAATGAATCGTTTCCGCGAGCAAAAGGAGGAATTAGACAAGCTCTGATGAATTCTGAGCCCAAAAGATACATAATCTCGAAATGAGTAATTCTCTGACAAAACGACCGAACGAGATAACGAATAAAATGTGTGTCATTTGAGAAATACAGAACAGAAATGCGAATAATCTTGATTAACACCCGTTTATAAGCCAAATACATATCACGGTCCACTCTTGGCTTTCTTTTTTGTTTAATCCTATCTTTCTTCTCATTCTTTTCTTTCTTTTTCTTGTGATTGCCAAGAATAGAATTTTGTTGAAACTTTGATGAAATTGATATTTTCTCTTTCTTTCCATACTCAAGGCCCGACGATTGCTCACCACTTGCAATTAAATAACAATTCTTTGTATTAATGGCATATCGGAGTTTCTCACGTTCTTTCTCTTCTTCTTCCTCCTCTTCCTCTTCTTCTTCTTCTTCTTCCTCTTCTTCTTTTTCATTGGGTTCATCTTCTTTCCTTTTCTTATTCACACTTTTTCTTTTTTGACTATTGTATTCATCTCGTGTACTTGCTACGAAATAAGAATAATCTTCGGGATTATTTGAGGAACAACTCCGACAAAACATATCATATATACAATTACAGACCTCCAACCCCTCTAATATGGCGTAAAGCATCATATAAGAAGATTTATAGAAGGCTTGGAATTGAATAAGTTCATCAAGGAGGGATATAACAGATAAATCACCCAGGCAGAGAAGACAATATAAACAATACAATTTGAAACAAATGATGGTTCTCGGTTGATGAATTGTTTTAACCTTATCATAAAAATGTTTAACAATTGGTTTACAGTAAATATAAACGACACTGTTCATGTTAATGAATGGCGAAGTAATGAATTGACAACTAAGAAAAGAGGACAGAGCACGTAATATCTGAACAATCGAAAGCTGAGGAAGAGAGAGATCTTCAGGAATTTGAAGAGTTTCAAAATCACATACATAAAGACCAGCGATGGTCCTACCATATTTGAAATATGAAATGTCAATATAATTCAACAAATTCCATAAAAAGAAACCTTGTCTTGCCCATTTTTCAAGACCTTGGCCCCATAAGTATGCAAGGGAAAGGAATAACAAACCATGTTTCAATGGAGTCGTGCATTGGAGAGAAAGATTATTGGGAGCTCTATTTTTAGAATTATCTTGAGAAACAATTGACGGTGAAGGCATATCAACATCTGT
>BQXS01012719.1:3066-15384 GCA_024181965.1 Aduncisulcus paluster
AGAATAAACTCATTTCTTTGCTAACTTCGTTATTTGATCATTCCGTCACAAAATTTACTGAGCTCGGAAAAAAATTCCATCATTTTACATTACTTAATAAAGAATTCCCGATATTATTTGATTACTTATTTTTCCACGAAGTTCAACCAAAATATACGCTTTTTTGGATAACAACAAAAAGCCAACCTCAATTTTCTTCACTAAATTTCGTTATTTACCTTTTTTTATTGAGTTCACGCTCATTTATTAACGAAATAGATCAATTTTCATGCAATCATCATTTTTTTTAATCTTTGGGGTAATCCTTCATTTTTTCACTGCTATTTTATGGTTTATTAGATCAAGTGTTGAAAAAGCTACCATTCGTGCAATGTTCTATCTTCTGCTCATTCTTATTGTTGTTGACACCCTCTATATCCTTGTTTTTTCGGTATCGTGGAATTGTTTCCCCAATTCATGTTCTAATTTCACTATTTCTATGCTTTTATCCCTCAATTCCGGATCTGCAACTTCTCACTGTCTTATTTGCTTGAAAATCGCGGTCTTTGACAAATCTCTCGTTAAACGAATCATTCCATCCAATCTTATTGTCGAAGATCTCGAATCCCCTAGTTATTATGTTAATGACAGTAACTTTGAAAGCTTTTCTTTCGTAGTTCTCAATTTATCTGTCCTGATTTCAATTTTTTTTACTTATTTCTCCAGTATTTTTGACTTTTCTGTTGCTAAACAATATAATGTCAGATTTGGAGATTTTATTGTACTGATGTTTAACATTTTCTCGATATGTATCCAAATTGGGTCAGCAATATCCCTTTCTCGAGTTGAATGGCGGAATTTTATGCGAAAAGATCATATCATCGCTCCTAAGCTTCATCCTCAGGAAGATTTATCAGCCTTTTATGAGAATCCCCAAGAAGAATTATCCAATTTTGATGATATTGAGTCAAATACCCATGAAATGTCCATTCAGAAACCCATTTCGTTCTATTTAGAAGTTCCAAAACTTGATATTGCCATGGTCAAAGGTTCTTCTGATGATAATAATCCTTATTCTCGAACAACAAACGCACACCGCAAGGATTATTCCATCTCGGAAAGAACGATAAGCACGACTGTTTCTCCTTTTCATCAACCAGCAATATCCCCCAAAAAATCATCCCTTCCGAAGAATACTGCCTTCCAACTACAATTATCGCATTCATCCACATCAAAACGGTGGAGGCTCATGATATACAGTCTATATCCACTGTTTATGATTGTTGTGGCAATTGTCTCCTTTATTCCGGCAATCTTATCAATTCTGATTAATCAATTTCTTATCTGGCCTGATCTTAGAATTGATTCTGAGGGGAACCCTACGACTTTTATGGCTATAATCCAGTTCTTAATCTATATTAGACTTCCTTTACACCTTGTTTTGATTGAATTTCCGGCATTGTCGTGCTTTGCAGAAGCCCGTAGAAAACATGGGGGATTTTTTGCAGAGGAGCAATTATCGTTAAGTTCTCCCAGAGCTTAATTAGATGTTATATCATTTTTCAAATTAATTATTATTATTTACTGTGATGTAATTTTTTGTTGTTTCCTTTATTTCTCTGAGTATCTTTGAGAGTCTCGAATCATTTTTTTTTCATTTTTATTCAAATCTCCGTATATATATATATATATTCTATTCATTCTGTTTTATTTTTTATTTTTTCCGGCATTGTTGCCCAAGTAACGTGTCTAATTCATTATAATTCATTATATTATCATGCATTTCAACATTCAATGACAGCAGTTATTTTTGTTGATTCTCGGATTTTATTCTTAGTTCTATGGAATTATGCTGTAATTCTATGGAATTATTGCGATTATGTTCACTTCAAATCATACTTTTTTTCAAATTTTCATTTCTCATAGATTCATTCTGATTTGAATTTTAAATATTTCTTTGAGAATTTTTGTATTCTTTTCTTCAATACTATGAATATTTTTTATATTAACCCCTTCTATAGCTCATCTGATGGAAAGAATGAATGTCGATTCTACATCACAACAATACCTGAGTTCTTATTAATAAAGTTTAGATTATTAATTTATTTTGTTATTATTTATTATTGTTTTATTATTTTTCAAACTGAAGCTCATAATTATTAGCTTTCACCACTTGGGGAGGAACCCGAAAAGGATTCCACCTGAAATTCCCGATTTGCTTGTTATTAACAAACAAAAACACCAAAATAATATTAATTTTATCCATTTATTATAATATATTTTATCATTGTTAGATTATTCTCATGCCATCGCCACCCCCACCGTTATATTTAGAATATGTTAAAGATCCTCATGCTGCGAAAATTATTTCCCAATTAGTATGTCAATCGTGCAACACCATTGCATATTTATCCCCTCAAGAGCTTGCTTGTGGACATGTAATATGTCGAGCATGTCTGGAGACTAAATATGGTAAAAGCTTTCGTAAATCTGAAATCAAATGTTTAAAATGTGGTAAAATAACTCCAAAAGGGCATTGTATCGATTCAAAACTTACTACTTTTGTTCTAAACCATGCTACTTTTACTATTCCTGATCATGAACCAGATATTAGTTTTTCAGCGTTTTGCGAACGCTATAAGGTTGTTCAACCACCTCAAGATCATACAATTCGGCCTGGAATCCATAGATGGAAAGAGAAACATACAACTGCTAAACGTAGTTCACCAAGGCCTCCACAAGCTTCTACATCTCGAAGATCAGATGACGATGAGTCGGAAACAACCACAGACTCATCTTCTAGCGAGGAAATCATTGGTAGGAGTGCAATCGACTTATCTTCCCAACAAGCATTTTTGGCAGGTTTGCGAAGAAGGGTAGAACGCCGTCCAAGGCTTTCCTTGCGTGTTGGAAGCCGTGTTAAGTTGATAAGAGATGGCTCACTTGGCGCTGGCCACTCTGGTGATGAAGGACCTGTTACATCGGTTGAATTACCTATGGTAGGTGTTCGAGTCGACGATTCTGTTATTATGGTATTACGAGATGATATAGAGGTTATTGAATAAACTCCTTTTTTGTCTATCCCTCGAACTTCGATTCGAAATTGATTTTCGTCACAGACAAATCAATGAATGGAACATTGATATTAGTATTGTCTGCATTTATTGTAGTTGTTATCTTTATCCTTATTTTCATCAAGCTTATTCTTTTATGTCTCAAGAAGCAGTCGTCCGAAGTTCAACTTTCAGGTATGCATCAAATGAATACTAATTTATATGTTTCATTAGGTTTAAGTGCTCTTCAAGGTAAAAGACCCTCAATGGAAGATGCTCATTGCGCTGTATTCGATGTTATCTCAGAATTACGCAAATCACAATCTTCTGAGGTCGAGAAGCATTTAAATCAAGTAGAAAAGAGTTTAGGACATGCTCCATTATGTTGTTTTGGCGTTTTTGATGGTCATTGTGGTGCCGAAGCCGCTCAAATGGCCGCTGCCCAATTGTGGAAGGTCTTTTCAAGAAGGGAAGAATTGATAAAAGGTGATATTGAAGAGGCGTGGGTATCTGCCTTCAAAGAGATGGATGATAGCATTTTAGCATATAGCCGCAAAACTGGAAATATTTCTGGAACTACTGCTTGTGTTGCTGCTCTCCATGGGGATAATGTCACTATCGCGAATAGTGGAGATAGCCGTGCTGTTCTTTTTAGAGGTGGTCGCTGTGAGGATTTATCGACTGATCACAAACCTTCCCGTTTATCCGAAAAGAAACGGATTAAAGAGGCTGGTGGAGATGTGCATCCTACCCTTGTACAATTTGGGGCAGGTGGACCAATATTGACCGTGGGACCTGATCGTGTATGGCCAGGAGGGCTTGCTCTCAGTCGTGGTCTTGGAGATATCAATTTCAAGGATCTCGATCATCTTTCGACCCACAAAGTCAGCGCTCCTCTTGTTTCGTATGTTCCAGAGATCACCCGTACTCAGCTCTGGCCTGTTCGCGATGAGGCCATAATCATTGCTTGTGATGGACTGTGGGATGTTGTCTCGACAGAAGCTCTTGGGGGCATCATCAAACGTAAGCTTCCTCAGGCACGTCGTGAGGTCTTCCGTATATTCGAGACATACTCTTTCACGGAAGCCAACACAAAACTCGCTTCCCTCTCCATGGAACAACTCTCGAGTCTCCTGTTCTCTCGAATGGCACAAAGCAAGACTGTGCCTCGTCTCGATGAGTTGGTTGAGGCCTCTTACACTGACAGTGACAGTGACTTCAGTGCAAGTGCTTCAATGGAAAGGAGGGACAACTCTCGTGTTTCTCCTTCCCCTTCTACCCCTGATAAGTCCCCTTCTCCAAAGGGTGTGGTAGATCGCGGGGAGAAGAGTGAAGAAGGTGATGAAAGCAAGACGGATGAACACCAGGAGCAAGAAGAAGACGAGGAGCGTTTCAGAGATGATGGGCAAGGAATGTCCCGTGCAAAGAAACTATTCACCAAGATGGGTGAGATTATTCGTTTGAAGAGTGACGATGATGAGGGAGATGTCGAGGAAGAGGACGAGGAAGAGCACGAAAGGCCATATAAGCATGATCAAGAGACCCTGTGTGCCGTCGACCGTCTCACAGCCTGTGCCCTTGCCAATTATCTCACTAACTATGCCATTCGTCATGAGAGTAGTGATAATGTGAGTGTTATGGTGATCCTTCTAAGGTGGCCAGGGACCGATTCCTGTGCTGCCCACTGCACTCGCACTCTCCAACATATTTACATGAGTCAGCGGATCGAGTGTGTTGAGTTAGCGATAAGTGAAAGTGGTGTTGCAGACGTGAGTGGAGACGATACCAGTGGAGAGGCGTTGGATGAGGCAACGAGAAGAGACAATGAAATTTACTCAATCAAACATTTTTACAATCCTACCGATCCTTGTACTCAAGAAAAGAGGGAGTAGTGGGGTGAACAGACGTATCACTAAGAATTTTAATGCATCAAAATTAATTAATTGTTAATTGATTCAATATAAATAATATAGCATATTAACGGATTATTGGCTCCATCAGGATAGGAATTTTATCTTTTATATTTGAAGTAAACCATATTTTCGAGTTATTTATTGACATTTTATGTTAATTATTGATGCTATTTTGATGAGGATTGACTCAACCTCAATGACTTGGAGACATTCTTCCTGAAATCTAATGTCCTGGTAGGATTTGATAATTCAAGATAATTCCCTCAGATTTCAGAGATAATCTTAACAATAACATTAATATAGGCACCCGATTTGCTGGAACAAATCACAGCACTTCGATATCCAAGTGTTTTAAAAGCTCCATGAATAACACCGGCAAGGAAAGCACATATAATAGCAATAAATCTTTTTTCATCTTTAGAATCTCCTGATAAAAATTGTAGCCATGATAAATAAACTCCAGGCACCTTGTCAACGCTCTGAAATCTATATTGACCATCAGAATGTGTATAGCTAAGCCATTGTCCAGGGAAAAAATTTGGCCATATTTCACGGGAGAAAATATTTATAGCTTCTTCAACTTTAGCAGCATCTGAAAGATGAAGGGGAAAAGAACTTTTATGCTTGAAAACATGGCGAAGTGAAAATTTATGCCCAATTTTGATTCCTAATTCTTTCGCTTTAATGTTTGTTTGTTGAAGTATTGTCCCTTTTGGGAATTTAAACTCAGTACATCTTGTTTTCTCAGTTGACATTAGATAAGACACATATTGAATAATTAAGAGATATAATCCATCACTCGATACCTCTACGTCCATTTCTATTAATAAAAAATATGTTGATGTTGACAGAGGGAAGAATAACAAGATTGTCTAATTTTGATCGCAATTACAATATTTTGAAGATTTTCTTTGTATGAATTTGAGTTTTCTTTTAATATTAATTTTGAATATGTTTTTCTTACCGTTTTTTTATTCTAATCTACACTCTCCGTATTTTCCACGTTTTTAATAGTGTGCACAATGGAGGACACTCCAAATGAATTAAAACTTATTATAGAAAAGATAGAGAGGTTTCCAAAAAATAAGTTGACAGCTCATATAAGACAGATAAGCATTCAGAATCATTGTGCATATATTGCTCGTTCAACTGGAAAAACTGTTCAAAAGTACATTTTTGTGTGCAAAAAATCTGGTGAACCGCGTCGTACAGGTGGTACTGGTATAAAGCGAAGAACATCTCATAAATGTGGGTGTGGGTCATCTATCCGCTTTTCAATTTCTGATGGATTCGCTTCTTTTGAATCAGCCAATTGGGAACATAACCATCCAATTATAGATAGCCTTGAATTGGAGCAACATAAGCAAAAGGAATCGACATCTTTCCATTCATTCCAATATGCTGATCATCGATCTCCTAGATACCATCAATTGCCGCCTCCCCAGACCCATTTTATGCTTCAAGATACCTCTGTATCTGATCTTTCGACTTCTATCTCATCCCATGGGCTAATTTTAGGTGAGAAAGACATTGTTTCTTCTCGGGATACTCTGCTCACATCATTCAAAACCCATCTGGACAAGACAATGTTGTTAATGAGGGCTTCGGGCGATTCACCTTCCAAAGAATTATATCAAAAATATATAATATCTCCACTCAAAGAAATAATTAAGGATTCTCTTGGTGCAAGTCTCAGTTCTTTAATGTTCAAACAATTTGATCTTTTTTCCTCACCCTCAATTGAGTCGGAGGCGTCTTATTCTCCTCCTGATGGGAGAATAATTCAATCTCATGTATTCTCTAGTCCACCCCATCGCTTCTCAGATCCTTTTACCCATCCCACAACACCAATTTCTGCACACTTCGATCCATCACCATCTCATTTTACTTTTATGATACCCTCGATGGTGCACGGGTGTGATACAATCCATCCAAGTCCTGATCCCAATTCAATACAGCACTGAAAACATTCTTTATATTTTATTTTTTGTTACCGAATCACTCATTTTAGCAGTTTCATTTTTTTTTTCCGGTATTCTCTGGTTTTTCTTAAATGAGATGAATCGGTTTTAATATCTGTATTCAATTTTTATTGTCTATTTATCATTAGAAGCTTTATATGAATGTTATTCCCGAGAGATTGTCTAAATATACTGATATTGAAATCTTACTCCGAGACTCTTCATTTCTTGAGCCTCACAAAGAAGAAGAAGAGAAACAGAGCGATGAAAAGAGATCTAATTCATCTATTGATAATTCTGGATGTTTTCTTCCGTGGTATTCATGCTTTCGTCACGTTCATTACATTCCTCTTCAACATTTCGTTGTTAGAATGCCACATTCCATGGAGAGGTCCACGAGATAATTCATGTATGACTTTATTGAACGAACTTGAGCTGGTGTGGAGGTCTTGTTTGATGAAAGCACATGCTCTTTTGAAGGCTTTGATCAAGATTTTGGAATGTATACTTCAATGGAATCGTTAGACCCTTGTTTCGAAGATTTTATATTGTGAAGAAATAGAATTGTTCATGTAGAATTTATTCTACAACATGTAGAATTTATTCTACAACTATGTCCGACATGATATTAAGGGAGTCCCTTCTGGGGCTCCAAGAATTTTTTGCGTAATTTAGTAAACATAGATCAGCTTAATTCATCATTTTAACTATCATATTATTATTGATAATTTCCAAAGGATTCTTGTTGCCAAGATAAAAAAATAACTCCTTTTTGACAAAAGGAAGGAAGAATACGATTTATATAAATCATTGTTTTATTCTAAATGTCAAAACATCTTAAACAAATAGAGGAGTTATTTGTTGATGGTCGCCATCCTTACGACAGAACTAATTTTGATCCTGCCAGGGCGGTATCTACTATTATTGCCCAAAAAAGATTAGAAATGATTAATGAAAGGAAACAAAAGCGTCATTATCAGCAAAGTTCTGTTGCCTATACAGGAAGTGCATATTTAGATAAGCCAAAAGAAAAAGACATCATTCCTGATGATGAAGAAAAAATTGATTCTTTTCAGCTCCTAGAACGATCACTATTGTACGCTGAAGCTCAATTAGGATCAATGAAAAAAGAATTGCTTGATTCTATCGATGTTTCCATAAAATTATCAAGTTCTCCAATATTACCAGCAAATAGCTCTCCAAAAACGATAGGTGATCGAATAATAGATATCAAAGATCGGGCAGATGAAGTTGCCAAAGTATTTTCTGAAACATGTGCCACATTATCCTCTCTTCATGATCAGAAAACAAAAGCCATGGATGAAATTCAACGGTACCAATCGATTAAAACGTTTATAAGTAGTTTAGATATTTGTAGAAAAGCCTTAGATAAAAGAGATTTTTCTACGATTAAAGATTTTATCCTTTTTTGTGAGGAGAATCTTGTTTCTTTTGAGTCAGATCTCCGAATGAAAAAGTATCTCGATAAATATAAAAGCCTCGTGTCAGATATTCGGTATGCCATCATTGATACGGTCTCTGCCTTCCTCTTGGATGATAGCTCTTCTCCAGAATCTTCCCCTATGCCTTCCAGTCCTTCTTCTTTTGATGCTGGAAGGAGTAGGAAAGAAGAAAAACATAAAAGCATCATGTGTATCCAATTATGCCATGAGTTAACTCGTATTCATATTGAAAAGATTAAGAGTGAGACAGATGTTGAGAGTTATCATCGAGATTCAAATCCGACGTTTTCTATTGCTCACCCAATTGAATTGCATGTTTTTCATCGAGTATGTGACAGAGTTGGAGATCAAATGAATGGTTTGTTCTCAACCAGTATTTCTCTTGAAAACATGACTGAGAGGTATGAGCATGCGATGAAGGTTCTGAAATGTGTCATGGAGAACTGCGATGCCCTAAAAATAGATGAAAATCGGTGGCCAATTGCACTATCTGCATCTGTTTCGTGGGTAAAAAGGATTTGTCCGCATTTGACGAGTAGTGCTCGACTAATGGGCCAACAATGGGGCAGTCAAGATGATCCAAGCGGATCAAACAAGCCAAAACGAAGGGATAAGTACATAAAACCAACCTTTATGATCGCTGAATATCTCGACTCTGCCGTGATTCCGAAATCTTTCGTTCAGGAAGAGAAAGAACGCCTCGAACGAGTCCAACTCGAGCTTGACAAGAAGAAAGAGGAGAAAAGAGCTGAAGATGGGGATCACAATTTGCTTGCCGAGGAAGACATTCGGTCCCCATATCTTTCCTCTTCTATCCCCGATGAAGTAGTCTCAAAAGAGAATTCACCGACATACAACACATTTGTTTCGATGCTAGGAGTTGATACCACCGCGTATCCTGGGTTTTTTACA
Organism: Aduncisulcus paluster; assembly: GCA_024181965.1. Classification (NCBI taxonomy): domain Eukaryota; phylum Fornicata; genus Aduncisulcus; species Aduncisulcus paluster. The sequence continues at coordinate 12,348 of BQXS01012719.1, forward strand.
TCCATTTTAACCCCCACTTTCACTCCTCTTCTTCATATTCTGGTTGAAAGTGAGAAACTGCACACCTCACAAGTTATGAGTCCAAGAAAGCTTCTTGAAGTAGATATTAAAGGGATCTCGACGACTATGAAACGTGTTAACGATAAAATTATTAACATGATCTTCGGTTCTGGGCGGTTAGGTCTGCCGGCTTCATCCATTTCTCAAAATATGTTTCTGACTTTACCATCGCTTGAACATTCATTTCTCGTTTTAAATGTGAGTCGCAAAAGAATTGTAACCATCACTTCTGATTTCCAATATATTAACATTTTTACCCACCATACCGAGTTATTATTAGCATATTCTCAGTATATTCTATCTTTAGCTCTCCCATTTAGTTTCCCCAAAGTTGTTAGTGATGCCTTTTGGGCCAATCCGTTGTTATCAAACGATGCTCTGATTTTATCTGATGACCGGAATATTGTGAAGAAAATCTTCCAAAACATTGATGATTTGAGTGAAAGAATCAAAGATGTTGATCTGCAACGATGCTTTTCAAATGAAGAAAAGGCTGAAATTGAGAGGATCGTTCTCGAAGAAATGATCCATGTTGAGATTCCTTTTCTTGCCCAAGATGCTTCAGTTGCTTTGATAAAGGCCTCAGATGGAGTTAAAAGACAATCTAGTCAAATGAAGGACCCAACAAGTTCTTTCATCTCCCTTCCATCGAACCTCTCGATTTACACATTGCTTCCTTTCCTCCTTGTTCAATTATCATCTTTATCCTCATTATCTCAGCAACTGGATTCCTATGAGAGGCGATTCCTCCAGACTTCTTCTATAAAGGTCCGTGAGAAAGTGTGTGGGGCGGTTATTCGAGGCAAAGTAATCGATGCTTATAGTTCAATGGTTGATAGATGCGTAAGTGTATGCATTGGTATCATCGTTGGAGTGTGTTCCCAGATATGTAATGTCGTTCTTTCTACCACAAATCTTCCAGCGTTGTCCACCATGTTGACATCTACAAAGGCCCACGGCGGTCTCAATGCGAAGAAGTACATTTCATTGTTCGAACCTTTCTTGTCTTCTTCGATCATGGCAGAGCTTGTCACGACAATAACAAGTGGTGTCTTGGCTTTCCTTCAAAAGATCCTTCCAATTCACTTGTATACAACATTAGGTGCAAATATCATTACCACATTACCCAATGCTCTATTTTCACTCTATGCAAGGCATTTTATTCCTTATTATAGCAAAGTATCCTCAGAAAGCCACCATTCATGCTTTGCTCGTTCTATGCGCACTCTTGCCGGTCTTTTGCCTGAACTGATCGAAGCCAAATCAATACCCGCATCTCGCACTGTTGTGGCTCAGAGAAAGTGTACAAAAGCCTATGGTTTTGTCCGTATGTGTGAAGAGGAGATGCAAGATATTCACAGAGGTCAAGATCTCTTGGATGATGAAATCAGTGAATCAGATCATCCGGTGCCCACTCCCAAGAAGAAAGGCGACCATGGGAAGAAACATGGGAGAGATAAACCGTGGAAAAGAAAGAAGAAATCGCCATCGGGGAAAATCTTACTCATGATGTTTCCTAGTCTTTTTGAGCAGGAAGACCAGAGTCAGAAGGAAGTCAACCGAGAATTGGAAGTCTTCGAGTTTGCTCTGTCGCTTTGTCAAGTCTCTAAAAAGGATAGTCTTGACAGAATTCGGGAATGGAAATCGCAGAAAGATGGGAAAGAGGTCTGAGATTTTATTATTAAGATATAATTGATTGCATTCATATTAATTATAGACTACTTGATCTTGGTACATTTGCTGATTTCTCTTTCTCTTTCGACTCTCCATTCTGTTCCTTTTGCCATACATTCGCTTCTATGGGAAATAACAAACATTTGGATTGAATCGCTCATCTTTTCAATTTCTTTCCATACTTTTCTGGCGTTTCTTTCATCTAATGCCGCATCAACTTCATCCAACAATATGACAGACGGTCCTTGAGGGATATATGCTTCGACCAATTCTTTTGTATGACTTTGACAACCACTCTTCTTTTCATCTTCTTCAGAATCTACCTTTTCATCGGATGTATCATTATTATTTCCTGCACCACAGATACAGAGTAACATACACAACGATAATAAAGTTCTCTGTCCACCCGATAGAGATATCAGGGGTTGTGGTTTGAAGTCTGAAGCTGCGCTCGAGACAAATAAGTTAATTTCTGAGTCAAATGAGGATTTAATGCTCGTGAATGACTCTAAATCGGTCTTTTCACAAGAATCATGATCGCTATCTCCACTCCAAGTGAGTGATATTGACTTATCTGGGAGTAATTGACTGCATAAATATTGTAATCTCTCACGAAGAATATTTATGCAAAATTTATGTCTCAAATATGCCTCCTTCTCTGCCTTTTCAACGAGCACATCAAGTGCTGCCTGAGCTCGTTTAATAGTTTCCTCTCTCTCTGTTGTCGATACAAGGATATCTCCAAGCTGAAACAATAAAGATTCACATGTGGATATCATTCCTTTCACCCTAGAAACAAGAGATCGAATAGCTGAGGAAGAGGAAGAGGAAGAGGAAGAGGAAGAGGAAGATAGAAAATCAACAGAGGAACATACAGATGAAAGAGAAGGGAAAGGACGGAGAGATATCAATAAAGCGTTGGTTTGTTTTCTTGTAATATTTTGAAAATACTCAGAATCAAGGGTTGTGTATGGATCTTCACTCTTGTTTATCTCTCTTTGATGTTCAATAAGGATAGAAACAGATTTACACAGTACCAACTCAATATCAACATCACAAGATATTTTGCTATTGTTCTTTGCACTGATTGAATGGTCATATTTAAATAGAGTTGGAAAATCACTTCCGGGAAGAATCCTTTTCTCTCCTTCTTCTTCTTCTTCTTCTTCTTCTTCTTCTTCTTCCTTTCCCTTCTTTGATATTCTTGTCTTTCTTAAGAGTTTTGTACTAATCACCTTTCCAAGTTGAGATCCTGAAATTCCAAATGTCAGCATGGATTTTTCATCAAGAAGTCTCCAATTTT
>BQXS01012721.1:1215-13784 GCA_024181965.1 Aduncisulcus paluster
CAAGAACAAGAACAAGATCATGATCATGATCATGATCATCATTTTTCTTCTTCTTCTTCTTTTCAGGATCCTGATTCATCCCGTGAAATGTTAGCGGTATCTCCTACTCTTGTTCGTTGTCCTTCTTCTTCTTCTTCTTCTTCTTCTTCTTCTTCTTCAGCTAATAATTTGCTTTCTTTATGCCACACTCCTATCCCTCTTCCATTGATATCGCCTCCACAAGATCAGATTGATGGATTCTTATCGCTTTGGTCCCAGCAATCCCCCTTTTTAATATCTGTGTTCCCATCAAGTGTTTCTTGTGCTGCAGATGTTGATTGCTGTGGTGTCGTTCTACCAATACCGTTTGAAATTGTTAGCGAATGTGTTGACACTCTTGAAAAAGAGTATATACGAATCACTGAAGCTGAGCGGATATCAATTGGGAAAAGAAGACACCACGACGACCAGTTCATTTCATCACTCGGTGGAGGTGATAAACGTTCAAAAAAGACAAGATGGGCATTGCCATTGGATTTACGGTATAGAACGAATGCTACGGAGACAGATACAGACACATACGACAAACAAAGACGTCCTGGAAATAATATGAGAATAATGAACAAGAGCAACAACACAACTTTTAAAGATGAAGAAGAAATTGTTATTAAAAAACCTGATCAAACTGTAAAATATCAATTTCCTCATTTCGATCGTATATTCCATTCAAATTATTTTCACCATACATCACAACGAAAAGTCCACAGGTTATTTGAAGGAATTCTAACAAATCCGTTCTCAGGAGAAGGAAATGGCTATGTTATTGAAGAGGATTCCATCATGTCTTCCTCCATACAACCTGCTCATCCCAATCCTTCTGAGAAAAGAGATAGAGAGAGGGAGTGTGATAGAGAGTGTGATAGAGATGTTGATAATGATAATGATTCATCTTCTTCTTCTTATTCTTCTTCTTCGGAAGAAGAGGGAGAGGAAGAGGGAGAAGAAGAAGAGGAGGAAGGATCTTCTCTTGAAGAACAACATATCAAAGCCTCCAAACCAACCTTTGTCCATAAATCTAACTATAAACTTTCAATTGAGGGAGTTGATAGAATTAGACGATTCATATCTCCACAGTTATTATCTTCAGGATCATCCATGGCAAGAGTAATATTATGGAATAATTGTTGTATGTGGTGTGGGTGCATGTTCGAAGATTCAAGGGATTTGTATCAGCATATTATTGATCACGTAGTCAATCTATTCCAAGAAAAATCACCTCATTCAGAATGTGAAAAGAAGTTTTGGTTCCCAATTCTATTTCAAAACTCCGACAACACTACAATTGGACGAAACAAAACCAATTTCGCACGATCTCAAGTATTTGATGATTCATATGCCAAATCAAAACCATCAATCATGAATTTATCACTCAATGATGCCATTACAGCTTCAAATAGGACCATTTCAAGAGCTTTGAACCCACCAAGACCCTCAGAATCGTCTTCTACTCATCGAGGAGCCATTTCTTTAGCTCAGTACCATCACATGATGCATCCTTACTCGTCTTATATAGCCGTAAGAGATGCGGTTGGTCGTGGGTCCCATCCAAATCCCTTGACTCTCCAATGGCAACAGATCCAACTTCATCACATTAGACAGTGGAAATCATGGTCAAATAACATTATTATGAAACTTAAGTCCGCCGTTTCTCTCTCTTTAACTTCAGCAGCTTCGATTGATGAGCAAAAGAAGGCCAAAGAATCAATAGCAATAACTGGTACCAAGCAGAATGTCAGTGGAAGAAAAGAAGACGAAGGTATTATTGATTCGAAACGATTGCTTGTTCAACAGCATGAAGATGAAAAGATTGGACCTGGAGCTTCCAGGCCTCTTCCAAAGAGGAAAGAAGAGGAAGAGGGAGAGGAAGAAGAAGAAACCAAGAAAGAAGAAAAAGAAGAAGAAGAAGAGAAAGAAGAAGAGGAAGAGAAAGAAGAAGAAGAAGGTAAAGCCAAAGCCAAAGGTATAGTTGAAGGAAAAGGAACTAACTTCCCCACTGCCCCTTCTTCACGTTCTCATGTTCCTCGCAGTTCTTCTTCTTCTACCTCTTCTTCCAAATCCACTCCTTCTCCTTCTCCTTTGGACCAGCTTATAAAATCAATCAATGATGACATTAAACAAGGCCCGACTGGGTTTGGATATCTCTCTCCTTTAAAACTTATTGACAAAGGTCTGATGAGACGACTTGTACAACGAGGACATAGTCACGGACGAAAGAGTTGGTTCCCTTCTATTGTGAGTTCATGTCCATTGCCACTCCGATTTCTATTTTTAGTCGCCCAAGCTATTCGTAAAACCACCAAGACATCACTCGAAAAATGGATAAAAGATGAGCTTAAGAAAGAAACTTCACGGATTGAATCACAATCGAGAATTGTAACCAAAGAAAAAGCTGTATCCCTTTTCTCAATCGATGAGACCTCTGGCGTTTTGTTGGAAGATGAGGATGAGATTGTTAAGATGCCCCAAGTATTGAATGGTGGATGGGAAGGGAAACTTGGTGGTTGGGGAGGTTTGGGGATGGCTGATGGTGTTGACGGATGGAATAAGAGATATTCAAACTCAAAAAGGGTGAAATATAGCTCAATTTTGCCACTTTCTCTATCATCACGAATGAAAACAACTAATCCATCAACCATTCGTAGAATTCCTGAGAATATCCTCCTTTCACATTGTGCACAGTTAACTCCACCAGAATCGACCCATATGTTGATTTTGTTTAGTTTCTCACTGCCTATTTTTGGATCTCTATATGATCCGAAACGTATTCGAAAAGAACAAGCTTCGCAGTTATCTGGACATACTTCTGGCAAGAGATTCCGTACGATTACTCCCTTAGATGTTATCAGTTATCCGAATTCTATTGTGAATATCAATATAAAGAGAAATTCCAATGGGAGCATAAAAAAGCATAAAAAAGGATCCAACCCTGATCATCTTTCCTCAAATAATCAGTATCCTCCTTCTATAATTAGCCCAATGCTATATTTAGGCAATAGGATCAATGCTCCACCGTTATATCCTCATCAGTATACCAATCTGCTTTCTATGTTGCTCCATGTGAAAAGTGTATGTCTAAATTTAGATTCTATGGCATTAGTCACGACTCATGGCAGCCTTGAGTCCTCGTTAGCTGAGTGGAGGATAGAATTGGATTCACAGACAAAGATTAAGAAATATCGACAAGTTCTTCGGCAAGGAATATCACAAGAACAAGACAGATTATTGAGCCAGCACAAATCTAAAAAGTTCAATTCGTATAGATATCAGACATCTGATAAAAGTTTTGCCCCGAATAGTAATAATAGAAAACCAAGAATAACATCTCGAGATGAATCGTTACCGTCCAATAAGAAAAGGAAAGATGTCTTTGATTATCTTACAACCACGAATGAAGAAGAAAGAGAAGAGGGTATGGATGAACTCGCAGAGAAATACCATCGACGATTCTTTAGAAATATATTCCGAATTCGACCTCCTCGTCATATGTTTTCCTCTATCTCTTCTCCTTGTGTTGCTTTAATCTCACCGCACTTACTACCCTTTGCTCCTTCGCTGCAACATGATGTGAACAATGGAGAGGTGGGAGGGGATGGCTGTGCTCCAGTATGGGCCTGTGTGAATTCAATGAGGGCTGGTCTTGGTTGTTCGAGAGGATGGAGAAGAGAAATAGCCAGTAGAGGAAAGATGGATTTGAATGATAGTAATTTTGTACAAAGAATCAAGAAAGAAGAAGAAGAGGAAGAAGAAGAAAGAGGAAGATGGAGAGGAAGAGGAAGAGGAAGAGGAAGAGGGAGAGGGAGAGGAAGAGAGAGAGGAAGAGGAAGAGGAGGACATATATATAGTTTTCAATCTCATACTCATACACACGATCAACATTATGCTATATCTCAACCTATGGATAACACTAACCCTTCAGTCGATCAAATTATAGAATCTAAAGTATATAATGCATTACGTAAACAAGCCAATGCTAGTCTATATCCATTTTTCCATGGAGCCAAATATCCTGCTCGTTTTCCCTATATTGAAACCAGTGTCGATTTTCGGTATGCTCTCGTATGTGCCCTAAGTTGTTCAATGGTCAGTGGGTTTATGTTACCACATTTTGAGCTTGAAAGCAGAGCAAAAGTCTTAACATCTATGTGTGAATGGCTTATTACAAGGGTCGGCAATGATAAGAACCTAAAAGATCGGAGGAAAGTTGGTGGTTCTTTGAAATCGTCCTCATCTGCCAGTCAAGTCGTTGATCCAATTCTGCAGGGAGAAGAAGAAGATAATATTCAGTGTGAAACATCGTTGCTCGAAGGATCCGGTGTCAAAGTTAGAGGTGTAGTTGCCAATTCTAAAAATAGAGTGAGTTTATCCAGTTCGAGAAGAGGGATGCAAACCCAGTCCTCGCTTTCTACCATTCAACAATCTATTGGGAAAGCTTTGGCCCTTTTCTCATTCATTGTACATCATTCAATTCCTTCCTCTCGTGCTAAGAGCAAGACAGCAGGCGCACAAATCAGTGGTACTGGTACACGTAACACAACATCAGCAGCAACAGCAACAGCAACAGCAACAGGCTTACATCGTAATGGTCATTATCATGGAACTGCCACAACTCAACAACACCCGTCAGTGATTGAACCAAGTTCAGAGGATACAGCTCACACAGCTATCTCTCAAATCTCTCAGTCTTCTTCAACAATCTCAAGCCAATCTAAGAATTACTCGAGTTCAACCTCTTTTATTCCCAAAATATCCCCAATTTTACCAGAACCAACGTTTTTAGGCCAGTCAAATACTGTTAGATCTCTTATTGAGAATGAGGATGAGACTGCTTTCCCTTTACAAATCAAAGAAGGCCCCTGTGGTGGATTGTACTCTGAAACGTACTTCCAAAATCCTAAAGTGGTTGAAGGAATCTGTGTTGAAGCTGATAAAAGGAAAATACGTGATATGCCAACCGTATCATCTATCAGTGAAGCACAGCCTCACAAGAAATTCTCATATCATCTTTCCCCATCCATTCCTTTCGTCTCACCCATATGTTTCACTCTTCCTAATACCCCAGCCGTCTCACATCTTGTTTTCAACGCTGAAAAGGCTATCTGTGAGCGTGCTTTACTGACAGATATGACCTGTGTATCTCCCTATGCATCTGCTTTCTTCACGATCTGTCTTGCTTGGCTGCGTATTATGGGGATGGTTGATCCATCACAAGTGTATTCCACTTATATGCACAAAGGAGAGGACAGGTGGATTAGTTTATTGTATGAATATGTCAGTGAGGGTGTATATCCCCCTTTAGCTGTTCCTCTAAAGTATTTTTGTGGGAGAGAAGATGGGGGGGGTTGGTATGGAATTGATAGTACAACGTCAGGTTCAGGTACTGCTTCAGGTTCTGGTTCAGGTACTGCTTCAGGTTCAGCCGTAAAGGTGGGCAAAGAGGAAGAGGAAGAGGGGAAAAGAAAGAGAGAGGAAGAAGAAGGAGAAGGCTCAAAAGAAGATGATGAAGATGATTCGTATGGAGGAGATCCCATTGGAGGAGAAGGAGAAGAAGAAGAAGAAGAAGGAGGAGAAGGGATTTCTAAGACAACGTTGTCAGAACAACAGCTGTTCACAGATCCGTATGCTGTTTCAGGGCCTAAATCTCTCCGTGGATTGTATTCTTTGTGTTCTCTGAAAGATGAAGAAGAAGAAACTTGGCGCTTGACAAGACGGGAAAGTGGCCGTATCGCATTGGGTAAGAAACGTTTGGATACTGCAAAAGGAATCAAATCAAAGGGTATTTCACTCCCTTTAAACGATTCTGTTCATTGGTTCTTCGGTGGACGGAGAGAAGTAGATTCAGAAAAGACCATACCAACATCTCGATCAGCAGCAGCAAAACACCATGCTGATGGTGATGCTGCTGGGCTTGGGAGGAGAGTGGGAGACGATCGTTCTGATCAGTATAAATTACCGTTTTCAACCGGTGATCCCGATCATTACCGGCATCTTCTTGAAGAGTTTTCTGCTGCCGACAACAGTGATATTGAAGTTTTTGATGATCAACTCCCTCGTTGGATGCTCAGAGTCGGGACCACAAACAGTCCAAGACGGTGGTTACATCGTTTCCTTTTGTTGAATTCCTCTTATAGGTCTTCTTTCGCCCATCCGGCATTTTTATCGTCTCTGACCGGTGAACATCTCTTGAAGTTTACGGCTAATGAACGGCGTGCCGAAGTCGGTCGATGGATTAATTTGGAAATCGTTAGAATTGTTGCTCTCGAAGGAAGGAAAAAATTCCGATATAAAGATGTTATGGATCAAAAACCGTCCTTTTCGAGACCATTTATCGATCTTCAGCTCGACGAAAGAGGAAGAGTCTTGTGTGCTCCCATCTTCTTCCATGAAAGTGTAAAATCTGTTCATTGTGGATTATCTCTCCTTCTTGGGTTTTGCAAATGGTTATTATCGCGATTAATTGGAAATTGGAACCCGAAAAATAGAGTTCTTAGTACAAACAAATGTGGAGAATTACTTTGGGAAGGAGAAAGGTATATTTGGGATATAAAGGAAGAGATTAATATCGAATCCGTTGATTTGTTAATGAAAATGTTCTATATGAAATGATTTGACGCTTAATAAGTGATTTTTCTCGTTCGACACCAAAGACTATATCTTTTCGAATAAAAGTTAATAATAAAAGCAATTTAAATATATATGATATTTATTAAGATAGACTAGTTAACTTATTCTTTGGGGGCACCACGGTAAATCACTTGTCTACGGGCCTTGATAACGGGAACAATAGCTCCTTTCTCTTCAAGCTCCTTGAGACAACGTCTAGCCAAAGAACCATTGATCTTGTGAGTGGAGATCAATTCAGAGATAGAAATCATGGGAGAGTTACGGCAAGCCCTTTCAACACGATCGTAGGCAGCCTTGTCCTTCAAAAGGATAGCATGGTTAACCTTATCACCAGATTTTTCCTTGGACCACTATAATAACATAAAATAAACACAGGATTGCATGGGGAAGTAAGAATCAAAATTAAAGAACAAAATCAAACAAAAAGATTATAAATAATGGAAATTAGTAGGATATAAAAGAGAAAGAAATATTAACATACCTTCTTTCCAGCCATATCACGCCGAAATGAATGAGAAAAGGTTCGATCTGTGTTACTTTCTCATTCACTCCAAAAAAAGCAAAAGAATATCTTGCAATAGCGCGCCAGATAAGATCTTTTTTAACTTAATTTTATTCTTTTTTCAATAATCACGAACTATTCTCAGTAATTCAATCTATGAATTTTCCATAATCATGTTTGTTGACGTTTTAGCTTTTCCTTCATCTCACGAGATTTTAGATTTCCATACAAATTTTATATTACCAATAAATATAACTTTCTTTCAATTTTGAGTGGTGACTCGTTTCCCCTTTGAGAAATAGAAATTTCTCTATATCTCCTTTATACGATGACCATCATAAACAATATTCATGAATTTACTAATTTTACAACGCAATATTTAAAATCTTCTCCCTTTTATATTCATTTATTATTCATTTTCCCAAATCACTCAAAGATCTATTTCGGGAATTCAATCTCCCAACAAAGATCTCCCATCTTCGTTCGGTTCCAAAGGTATGTAAGCTTTAGAACATTAATATACTTTTTAGAACTAATATAATATTTATTGATGCATCATTTTGCCTTTCTTTTAAACCCCTATACTTTTTTTTTCATTTCTATTGTTTTTTATATGTTTTGTAGTGATTAGATGAGACACAACAACCCTCTCCCACTTCAGCATCGTCCCAAGTGCCATGGCATGTACAAACTCTGGTTCAACCAGGCCGGTCGTAAAGCTAGACGCCGTACCACCCGTCAAGAGAAAGCTCGTGCTGTTTTCCCTCGGCCCGTTGATGGTGCCGTTCGTCCAGCTGTCCCTGGAATGACCAACCTCCATAATGGTAAGGTCCGTAGTGGTCGTGGATTCACTCCCGCTGAGTTGAAGAAATGTGGACTTACTGCTCCTTACGCCCGTACTATCGGAATTGCTGTTGACCTTCGCCGTACCAACAAATCTGAGGCTGTCTTTGAGCGTAACGTTAAGCGTCTCCAAACCTACATGGACCGTCTTGTGATCATCAAGAAGGGTGAGGACAAGAAGGCCTTCACTCAAGTTCGTGTTGCTTTGCCTGTTGTCCGTGAGGATCGTGTTTTCGAGACTCGTGAGATTTCTGATGCTGAGAAGAAGAAGTGCGCTTACTCCATCACTCAAGGACGTCGTAAGATGCAGAAGATCAGAGGTCGTCTCGCCAAGAAGACCGAAGAGTCTGAATAAATCTGTTTAGATCGGGTATAAATATTTTTCAATTGGATTTCTATCCTATTGGCCATTGTCAACTCTTTTTATTAACTTTGATCTTTATTTTAATTTTTTGCAAAAATACCAGTGGTACTTTACGACACCTTCAATGAATTGGTCACAATGTCACAATAGTATGTTACAATAGTATATTCAAGACCAAATTTATCCATCATTCTTATCCACATCTATGTCCAATTTCCAATGTCCGTTGTTCTCACAAAATATGAAATTTTTATAAACCCCAATAGTTTCAAAAAGAGTCCCCCCAGGATACATCTCAAATCGTCGACAGTTCATGCCGTTGAACTCCCCATCGAAGGCGACTTGATGACTATTACCTCCTCTTCAGCTATCGAACAATTATGCTATTTAGGTCGGGGTGGATTTAGTGCAACTTTCCTTGTCAAGGTTGATGGTATTCCCATTCCATGTGTTCTGAAGGAGATGTTTTATAATAATGATAAGAAGATGTGTCGCAAAGAATTTTTAATTCAAAGAGAGTTGTTCAACAATCCCAAATGTTTCAATCGTATTCCACGTCCTTTATACATTCTTGATGTTGAATTTAAAGGTGTATATGGGTTTATCATGGAGTATTGTGCTGGAGGTCATGTTTGGGACTTTGCAAGGAGTTGGTGTGTTGTTGAGGGGTTTGAACATCAAGGAGAGGAAGAAGAGGAAGATTCTTCTTCTTTACCTTTCGATGATTCCGATTCTTCTCTACCCGATTTATATATCGATCCCATGACAATGAATCCTGTGAAAGTTGCTGCTCTTTGTGTTGGGATGATCGAATGTCTTGATGATGTGTTCACAGCTAAACCAAGTCTTGTCCATCGAGATATTAAACCTGACAACTTCCTTGTCCGTGTTGATCCCAAAGATGGAGAATGTACCATTGTTCTCTCTGATCTTGGACTCTCAAGATTCCAAGGGATTCTGTCTACTTCACAATTATCGTTATCTTTTGATCTACCCTCATCTAAACCCTCCCTGGATGAAATACAACAAGACGTTAAGAAAAGAAACCCTCAGAAAGCTAAACGTAGTATTTGTGGTACTCTCGTGTATAATTCCTATGAATCCCTTCGTGAAGGTATTCAAACTCAAAAAAGTGATGCATATTCTCTCGGTATTTCTATTTTTGCCATGTTTTTGGGTCAGCACCCTTTTTTAGGTTTTCCAATTTTTAGATATATTGATTCTAATGGACAATTTATTTTAAGGCTCATTAAATTTCTTGAAGATAGTAGTCTATCTAATTATCTCATCGATTCTCCACTCTTTGAATCTCTTCGTGTTATTGAAGGAGGGAAATATCAGCCAGTTCATGAGTGTCTGCAGAAGGTGTTTGAAGGGTTAACTCAACTCGACGCAGATGATCGTATGAGTGTCCACAAAGCTCGTATGATGGTCCGAGACATCAAACATTTATTGCCAAAGATTGGTGAGGGTTGGCAATGTCCAACTATTAAGGATGTTATCAAAGAACAAAATCGAATATTCGAAGAACAAGAATATTCTTTTGGATATCGTGCTTCAAAAATCTTTAGTGATTCAATGGATCGTTCAGAGATAGATAATCCTATTGATGAGGTTATCTCCAAGGATAAATCACATTTGGATGCTAGGATTTCCACTCAAGATGTGCCTAGAGGTGAGGATGATGTTTCTCGTGAAATAATTCCTACCTTTATTTCTGAAGGAAATTTTGAATGTATTCCAATTTCAAGAGATGATCCATCAAGTCTGTGTCCCATGATATCAAATATCAAGGCAATGAATGCAACTCTTAATGAAAACGATCCAAAATATGATCAAAGCTTGAATATACAGAAAATGTTTCAAGGAGAGTATTATAATGGATATTTGACCCATATTTCACTCCCTTTCTCTCCATCTACCGCCTTAAAGGGAGTTTATATATGTGTTGGTTGTGACATGTTCTCTAATGCACCTCCGTCTCATCTCACTTTCACTTTTACATCTTCAAGAAAGCAAAAAACATCCAAAAAGTATAATTTTTCAAAGATTGATGGTATTGGTTGGTTTTCTCTTCCAGTTGATCTCACTGATGTTGTTTTGTGTGAGATTGAAGGCAAAGGACTGGGAACAAGAGATTATTTTATTATTTATTCGCTTGTTTTCTTTAGAGAAGAAAGTCCCCATGAATCGATTGATCGTCAATCCAAAGAATCTACTATTAGTTCCCAGTGGCGTAAAGCTGAATTGATATATCCAAAGTTTATTGTTGGAGGCTTTGTTGAAGCTATCCCAACATCAAACGATGATCCAGCAATTGTAACTCCTACATTTGATAGAGTTTTGGGCAAGGATGATTTATTGAGTCCCAAATCTAAATGTTATGATCATCTTCAACTCTCTGTGCAAGAAATGTTGAAAGGGCAATCTGGAGTATACTTATCCCATCTTTCCATCCCTTTTTCATCACCAAGTCCTCTGAAAGGAGTTTATGTTTGCCTTCATAATTATTGTAGTTCCCCTTCTCTTCTCTTCACTTTCACTCATTCAAATGGTAAGCAATCGTCCAAAAAGTATGAATTCACAAGACCTAAGCTTTGGCATGAATGGTTTTTCCTGACTATTGATTTGCCTGATGTTGTTTTGTGTGAGATAAATGGAAAAGGAAGATGGGAAGAGAAGAATAGTCGTCGTTTTTATCTTGGTTCTCTTGTTTTCATCCAAGGCAGTGATATTCCCGCCCTTCCTTCAGATTCCTCAAAGGTTCCAAAACAATCAAAATATGACAAATTAACTCTTACTTCGGCTTCGGCGATTGACCTTCAATGTATCATTGGTCATGGTGGATTTGGTGAGGTTCTCCTTGTCAAGGTTAATGGCATTCCCATTCCTTGTGTTCTGAAGAAGATGCTTCGTAAAACAGATGAAAAGGTTATGAAAGATTGTCAAATGGAGTTTAACGTACAAAGAAAGTTGTTCAATGATCCCAAATGTCTCAATCGTATCCCACGTCCCTTGTATATTGTTAACCTCCTTGATGCAAAATTCAGAGGTGTTTATGGATTTTTGATGGAATATTGTATTGGAGGCAGTGTAAAAGACTTTTCAGTGAGGTGGTGTTCTGATGGAAAGTATGCCGATCTTTATGATTCTCTATATATTGATCCCATGACTTTGAATCCTGTGAAAGTTGCTGCTCTTTGCGTTGGAATGATTGAATGTCTTGATGATGTATTTTTAGCTTATCCAAGTCTTGTCCATCGAGATATAAAACCTGACAACTTCCTCGTTCGTGTTGATCCTGATTCGAAGAAATGCACTGTTGTTCTCTCTGATCTCGGATTAGTTCAGATTATGGATTCAATATTATCTTCAACTTCTTCCAAATGTTTTGTTGATTTTGACTCTTCTAAATCATCTAAAACAAAGAAGAAAAGGAAAACATCAAAACAAAGACCTTCTCGGAGTGGAACCCTTGTTTATAACTCTTATGAAACTCTTCAGGAGGGAACTCAGAACCAAAATACCGATGGATATTCTCTTGGAATGTCAATTCTTGCATTATTTCTAGGTGTTGCTCCTTTTGTAACAATGCCCGGATATAGAGAAGTTGCAAAACAAGTTCGTAGAGGAGAGCTCGAGAAAAAAGAAATTATGGAACATATTCTTCAATTAATGAAAGATGATCGTTGTCAGAACCTTTCTCGTGCTCCTCTTTTCAAATCACTGAAAACCCTAGATGGCGGTCGTTATAAACCTATTTTCAATGTCTTTGATGAAGTATTCAAAGGTTTAACCCATCATGTTAGCAGTGAACGTATGAGTGTTCATCAAGCTCGTGAGAAAGTAGAACATATCAAATATCTCCTGCCTGAGATAGGTGACGGTTGGAAATGTCCCAGTATTAAGGATTGTGTTAAGAATTATCTAAGTTTGCATGGTACTCCAAAACCTTTGATTGCTCCTCCTTATAATGCTCAACGAAAAGCATATCCCAAATCTCAGAAACCTACTCGTGTTGTTGACCATGTTGAAGATCGTGATCCAGAAAAACCACCAAGAAAAGAAGAGGAGGAAGAAGAAAAAGAAGAGGAGGAAGAAGAAAAAGAAGAGGAAAGGAGTGGAAGCGATGATGAAAGAAGAAGTTATTTAGAGTCCTCAATCTCTGATGGTCCAGTTCCACTTTGTCAAGATTCATTA
>BQXS01012721.1:13804-29498 GCA_024181965.1 Aduncisulcus paluster
TACTCCAAAACCTTTGATTGCTCCTCCTTATAATGCTCAACGAAAAGCATATCCCAAATCTCAGAAACCTACTCGTGTTGTTGACCATGTTGAAGATCGTGATCCAGACAAACCACCAAGAAAAGAAGAGGAGGAAGAAGAAAAAGAAGAGGAGGAAGAAGAAAAAGAAGAGGAAAGGAGTGGAAGCGATGATGAAAGAAGAAGTTATTTAGAGTCCTCAATCTCTGATGGTCCAGTTCCACTTTGTCAAGATTCATTATCAAAACAATGTACTGTTGGTGATCACCGAGATGTTTATTCATTTGTAGTTGAAGGAGATGGATCTCGTAGGAAAATAATTCCAAAGATAAGCAGCTCCATGATATCTTCATCAAGTCAAACTTCTACCAAACAGAGTACTGTTGGTGATCACCGAGGTGATTACTCATTTTCAATTGAAGGAGATGGATCTCACAGGGAAATAATTCCAAAGATACCACTAACCAAAGAAATATCCAGCCAAACCTCTACTAAACAAAGTAGAATGGACCAGAGATTTAAATAAAAATACATGAATAAATAATGATGTATGGGAAAATATTGCAGCAACGTGTTTTGATACAGCATTCAATTCTTCGGTTATATTCAATTCAATACCTTTTTTGTATTAGTCTGGAGCATTTCTGGTTCTGCCATTCGATAGATTCATGGCTATATTGTGCTAGTTTTGTGCTAGTTTTGTGCTAGTTTTGTGCTAGTTTTGTCATCATTATTACCATTACTTGTGGGTGAAAAAGAAGAAGATCTATAGAAGGCAAAGAACTTCTTGAAGAAAAGAGAACTATCACACCAGCTCTGATTATGATATTATGGAAGACATGTTTCTATTTTTTCAATGGAACTCATAAATTAAGTTTCATTTTAGATAAATTAAAGAATTCATTTCAAATCTTACCGGGCAAAACAAGACTTTTATGAAACCAAAACTTACAAGTTGCATTAAGATAATCTTCCTTGATAGATGGTCATGAATATATTTATAAAGCAGAATGAAATCTGTTCTCATTTATATTTCACCAGATTGTTGGTGTCAATAACGAATTACAGCGAACTTTTGATAAAACCTACATTCTTACCATCTGAGTCCAATTTTATGGCATTTTTCGAATAATATATTTCACGAATAAGACCAATAATACATTTAAAATATCTTTGAGGAGTAAGGTTTGTTAAACCCTCATTTGACGCCATTTGGACAACATTACAAAATTTTATACGTCGAAAATCTCCATATCGTATGTCATAAATACCCATTATGCCGGGATCCATTTTCAATTTAATTTAGTTCGCCCACAACACTAATTTTTATCATTGTCTCCTTAAAATACACCATTATCGAATATAATATAGGTCAAAAACATATAAATACAGATCAAAATTTACGTATGGAACACGACAAAGAGGAAGAAGAATTTTCGAGGTCATCAACTCAAAGTGATTATGACAACCAAGGTGATCCTGATGATCCGGGAGATATGGACTCAAGGACATCAACTCAAGACATTCAATCGGACAGGCCTGAAAAAGAAACTATAATTGCTCAGGATATGGATAAAAGTAGTGATTCATCTGTTTCATCTCCTTCATCAAGTTCATCAACTTTTCCTTCAGATTCAGCTTCTTCAAGAATTAAATCCACAATTCCTCAACACTTATCGCATTCAGACATTCCCAAGGGTGATCATGGATCGGATAGTTCGAGTTATCATTGGTCAGATCAATATGCTCTTCCTGGTCTTCCTTCAATCAATGGTCTTCTTCATCCTTCATCTTCTGAACCTCAATCAAGGGAATCCGAGCGTGTGCCCAACTCTGATCGGATAACATTGACATCTGATTCATTTTCTTCACGTCTTCACTCCCAATTCTTTCATCCTTCATCACATTCAGATCAGTCTTCAGATTTAGATTCTTCAAGAATTCAATCCACAATCACACCTCGTCCATCATATTCAGCCAGACATGCTCTTCATCAGCCTCCATCAAGGGAATCTATTGCCAAATCTGATGATATAATATTGACATCTTCTGAACAACAATCAAGGGAAGCAACATTGACATCTGCCTCCTCTATCACTCCTTTGTGCATCATTGGCAGGGGTGGATTCGGAGAGGTGCTGCTTGTTGATGTTCATGATAAGGGTGTTGATTCTCTATGTGTTCTGAAGAAGATGATTCATGTTGGCAGTTTAGATCTTGTTCGAATGTGTCGCAAAGAGTTCAAAATACAACGTAAATTATATGAAAACTGTAGGAATCGTATCTCTCGTCCAATATTTATTCTTGACCTTCTTGATAAGGAATACAACGGTAGTTTTGGTTTTATCATGGAGTATTGTGCTGGAGGTAGTGTGAAAGAGTTTAACAGAAGTTGGTGCATAAAAAATGTATCTCTCTTAAAAGATTCAAGCTCTGATCTTGCCTCATTCCCTCATCGTTTTGATCCCATGACTCTTGACCCGCTTAAAGTGAGTGCTCTCTGTGTTGAGATCATTGAGTGTCTTGCTGATGTATTTAAAACTAATCCAGGGTTCGTTCATCGAGATATCAAACCTGAGAACTTTTTGATTAAGGTTGATCGCAAAAGTAGTGAATGCACTGCCGTTCTTTCTGATCATGGTCTCGCTCTAATCAAAAGATCTGTTACTCTTGGATATTTATATTCGGAATCTTCTTCTACGGGTGCATCTCAGAAAAGTTCAAAATTATCAACCAACCATGTATTATGTGGCACATTTGGATATGACTCATTTGAAGCTCTTCAAGGCATGTACTCTCAAAAAAGTGATGCATATTCCCTCGGTATTACCATTCTTGCTTTATTCCAGTGTTGCAATCCATTCTATGAAATGCGTCTTTTGCAGAATGCTTCCTCTCCAATTGAATTTGTTGGAAAACTCAAAAAGCTGATCAAAATGAATGAGGGTCCAAAACTCTCCAGCTCTCCTCTTTTTGCTTCAATATTAACTGTTAACAGTGGTGAGTTTGAATCTGTTCATACCTGTCTGAATGAAGTGTTCGAAGGATTGACAACTTTAGAAGTTGGCAAACGTATGAGTGTTCATGAAGCTTGTGAGAAAGTTCAATCCATCAAACCTCTTCCAAAGATTGGAGAAGGGTGGAAATATCCATCCATTGACGATATTGTGAAGGCTCAGGTTGCAAAATATAGAGGTTACCGTGGATATATTGCTGAAAAGGAAAGTGAAAGTATTAAAGAAAGTGATGACACAGTTTCATCCACATTCATTCCATCTAAACTCCAAAGTAATGAGAAAGAATCTCGTGATATTCCTTCCTATTGTAAAGAACAAGAGAGAACTGAAAAAAATTACCCTAATATTGTGAAGACCCAGCATATTGGTGATTCTGGATACATTCAAGAGGCTAATTCGGGTCAAAATGTGTTACCACAAGGTTGGGAAGGTGGTTTCAGTCATCCAACAGAATCCAACAAAACAAATGCAAGTTCAAGTGTTTTAAGAGAAGAAGAAGAAGAAGATTTGGGGAAAGAATCTGAAATCTTGAAACTGAGATTGAAAATTGAGGAAAAGAAGAGGATGGATCAGGAGACAAGGAAGAGGAAGAAAGCAGATCTCAAGGCTGATGATGTGATGGTTGAATTAAAGACTTCGATTTTGTCAATCAAAAGAACTGAGTCTCAACCTGCCATCACATCCCTTTACAAAGAATCATATCCTCGTCTCAAGGCTATCTTTGATGAATTCGCTTCTTCTTCACCCTCTGCTATCACATCCAATATAGATCTCTTTGAGCTTTGTTTCGAATGTTTGTCCTTGTTCGTGAAGCATAAAGTTACAAAGAGAGATGGGACTTTGAAGGAAGATAAGGATGATATTGAGGTTATTCTTGATAGTTCTTCCATCAAGAACATTAATGACACTTTCTTGCCTTCAATGATCCGAGTTGAAAATATCCTGAGAGTGAAAGAAGAAGAAGAAGAAGAAGAGGAAGAAGATGGTAGAACTGGTGAAGCTGGAGTGAATTCTATAACAATGTTATTGTTCAGGATAATTGGTGTTTCTACAGTTCATGTTGAATACCTTTTCTTTTCCATTTTCCCCCAAATCTCTCCCCTTCTCTCCAAGATGTTTATTCTTGGCCTATCCAAGAAATTTGAAGATTCTTTTATTGAGGACATCCTACAAACATGCAGAAATATTGCATTTGCCAAAGATGATCCCACCAAGAACTCTCTTTTATCCCTTCTTCTCCCTCACATCTTACCTTGGATGAAGAAGTATCCCGACAAGAAGTTCTTTTTCTTGTGGACAAACATCTTGAAGAATATCACGAATGATAAAGATAACATTGGTTCTCATAAAGATCGTTCCTCACAACTCTGGTTTGTCTTCCATCCTGTCTTGGATGTGATTAAGGATACTGCTTCCAAAGGTATTACATTTGATGATGATGCTGTCATTCGTTGTTTATTGTTCTTCGTTAACTTGAGTTGTATTCCTTCCCAAGCTGTTGAAGTGCATGATTGTATTAAAGATGGTCTTCTTGATGGTTGGTTTGAGATGATAAAGAAGAAGAGTGAAGAAGGGAAAGATGATGGTAATTGGGGAATTAAATACTGGTCCAGACTCATTTCCATGTTCTCCAGTGTTCCATCTCTTGTTCATCACATATCTCCCAAATATGATACCAACATGGAGTGGTGCAAGAATAATGTAGGTTTGGGTTGGAGTTTATATTATTCAAGATATCTTGGTAACTGCTATCCTTCTCTGAAGAAATGGTCAGATTTAGTTGAATCTATCAACAAGTGCCCTGACTCAGAATCTACTTCCAAACTCTACCATAAACATCGAGATGAGATTCTTTCTGTCTTTCTTGCATTCCAATCAAAGAGTGAGATTGAAGAGCACAAGAGAGAGATTGTTCTTTGTGTTCAGTGTTTAAAATGGTTTGTTGTGCATGATATTTCTGGAAACCATATCTATCTCCCTATTCCTGATCTAAATGATCTCATTGACACTTTCATTGGTCATCTATCAAGATGTGAGGAAGTGTTGGAAGGAGATGTTGATGAAGAGTATTGTAGGATTTGTGTAATTTATACTTTCAAAGTTCACGATAAAAAGGATTCCTTCCTTCCAAAGATCTCCCCCACTTTCCAACATATTCTTGATAGAGGAAGTAAGGGGAAGTTGGGAGGCAATGTTGCTCCAAATTTATTAAATACTCTCAAAAACCTCTCTATCTCTCCCTCTTCTTCCACTCGATCCTCTATTTTCACCCTCATCAAACCATATATCAGAGATTGGTTGAGGATATACAATGATAGTAAGTGTTATGGAAGATGGATGTTTATTCTATCACATATCACCCTCTCAAGTGATAACAAATCCCCAAACAAATCCATCTGTTCTGAAGTTTGGTCTATCTTCCACCCTGTTCTTGATGTTGTTAAGAGAGATTTTGTTGGAGATAAGATTGTCGGAAATATCCATGAAAGAGTTTTATTATTCTTCTCCAACTTATGTTGTGATCCATTACATGCTGTTGAAGTCTATGATAATGTTAAGGATCTTCTTGATGGGTGGTTTACAGTTATAAAGAAGGAAGAACATGATTTGGGAATCAAATACTGGTCCAGACTCATTTCCATATTCTCCACTGTTCCATCTCTTGTTCCTTTCATATCTTCCAGATATGATGACAACATGGAGTGGTGCTATAAGAATGGCGGTTTGAATGAAGATTTTTCAAGATATCTTGAAAATTATAATATAATTCTCAGATTAGTTAAATTGATTGATGAAATCAAGAAATGCGACAATATAGAATCGATTTCAAAACTCTATATCGAACGAAGAAATGAGATTCTGTCGGTTTTTCTTGCTTACCAAACAAATCATAAAGAGCACACGAGAGAGATTATTCTTTGTGTTCAGTGTTTAAGATTGTTTGTACAACACTCTATTTCTGAAAATAATATCTATCTCCCTATTCCTGATCTGAATGATCTCATTGACACTTTCATTGATCATCTATCAAGATGTGAGGAAGTGTTGGAAGACGATGTTGATGAAGAGTATTGTAGGTTTTGTGTAATTTATACTTTCAAAGTTAAAGATAAATTGGATTCCTTCCTTCCAAAGATCTCCCCCACTTTCCAAAGTATTCTTGAGAGAGGAAGTAAGGAGAAGTTGGGAGGTGATGTTGCTCTACGTTTATTATCAACTCTCAGAAACATCTCTATCTCTACCTCTTCTTCCACTCGATCCTCTATTCTCACCCTCATCAAACCATATATCAGAGATTGGTTGAGGATATACAATGATAGTAAGTGTTATGGAAGTTGGATGGTTATTCTATCACATATCACCCTCTCAAGTGATAACAAATCCCCAAACAAATCCATCTGTTCTGAAGCTTGGCCTCTCTTTCACCCTGTTCTTGATGTTGTTAAGAGAGAGTTTGTTGGGGATAAGATTGTTGGAAATAATAATGAATATGTTTTATTATTCTTCTCCAACTTATGTTGTGATCCATCACATGCTGTTGAAGTCTATGATAATGTTAAGGATCTTCTTGATGGGTGGTTTACAGTTATAAAGAAGAAAAAACATGAATGGGGAATCAAATACTGGGCCATGCTTCTTTCCATGATCTCCACTGTTCCATCTCTTGTTCCTCACATATCTCCTAAATATGATGCCAACATGGAGTGGTGTAAGAATAATGTAGGTTTGGGTTGGAGTTTATATTATTCAAGATATCTTGGTAACTGCTATCCTTCTCTGAAGAAATGGTCAGAATTGGTTGAAACCATTAAGAAATCCCCTGACTCAGAATCAACTTCCAAACTCTACCATGAACATCGAGATGAGATTCTTTCTGTCTTTCTTGCATTCCAATCAAAGAGTGAGATTGAAGAGCACAAGAGAGAGATTATTCTTTGTGCTCAGTGTTTAAGATGGTTTGTTAGACATGTTATTTCTGGAAATGATATCTATCTCCCTATTCCTGATCTAAATGATCTCATTGACACTTTCATTGGTCATCTATCAAGATGTGAGGAAGTGTTGGAAGGAGATGTCGATGAAGAGTATTGTAGGATTTGTATGTCTTATACTTTCAAAGTTCACGATAAATGGGATACCTTCCTTCCAAAGATCTCCCCCACTTTCCAACATATTCTTGAAACAGGAAGTAAGGAGAAGTTGGGAGGTAATGTTGCTCTACATTTATTATCTACTCTTAGTATCATCTCTATCTCTACCTCTTCTTCCACTCGATCCTCTATTTTCACCCTCATCAAACCATATATCAGAGATTGGTTGAGGATATACAATGATAGTGAGTGTTATGGAAGATGGATGTTTATTCTATCACATATCACCCTCTCAAGTGATAACAAATCCCCAAACAAACCCATCTGTTCTGAAGCTTGGCCTCTCTTCCACCCTGTTCTTGATGTTGTTAAGAGAGAGTTTGTTGGGGATAAGATTGTTGGGGATGAGCATGAAAGAGTTTTATTCTTCTTCTCTAACTTATGTTGTGATCCATCACATGCTGTTGAAGTCTATGATAATGTTAAGGATATTCTTGATGGGTGGTTTATAATTATAAAGAAGGAAAAACATAGAGGCGGAATCATATTCTGGTCCGATCTCATTTCCATGCTCTCCACTGTTCCATCACTTGTTCCTCACATATCTCCCCAATATGATGCCAACATGGAGTGGTGCAAGAATAATGGGGGTTATAATGGGGATTGGTATGAAGATTATTCAAGATATCTTGGTAACTGTTATCCTTCTCTGAAGAAATGGTCAGATTTAGTTGAATCTATCAACAAGTGCCCTGACTCAGAATCTACTTCCAAACTCTACCATGAACATCGAGATGAGATTCTTTCTGTCTTCCTTGCATTCCAATCAAAGAGTGAGATTGAAGAGCACAAGAGAGAGATTGGTCTTTGTGTTCAGTGTTTAATGTGGTTTGTTGGACATGTTATTTCTGGAAATGATATCTATCTCCCTATTCCTGATCTAAATGATCTCATTGACACTTTCATTGGTCATCTATCAAGATGTGAGGAAGTGTTGGAAGGAGATGTTGATGAAGAGTATTGTAGAATCTGTGTCATTTATACTTTCAAAGTTCACGATAAAAGATATTCCTTCCTTCCAAAGATCTCCCCCACTTTCCAACATATTCTTGAGAGAGGAAGTAAGGAGAAGTTGGGAGGTGACGTTGCTCTACGTTTATTATCAACTCTCAGAAACATCTCTATCTCTACCTCTTCTTCCACTCGATCCTCTATTCTCACCCTCATCAAACCATATATCAGAGATTGGTTGAGGATATACAATGATAGTAAGTGTTATGGAAGTTGGATGGTTATTCTATCACATATCACCCTCTCAAGTGATAACAAATCCCCAAACAAATCCATCTGTTCTGAAGCTTGGCCTCTCTTTCACCCTGTTCTTGATGTTGTTAAGAGAGAGTTTGTTGGGGATAAGATTGTTGGGGATGATCATGAAAGAGTTCTATTCTTCTTCTCCAACCTATGTTGTGATCCATTGCATGCTGTTGAAGTTTTCGATAACATTAAATCTCTTCTCGAAGGTTGTTTTAAAGCTATCCAATCCAAGAGAGCAGGATATGGTATTCCTATATGGTCCAGACTCATCTCCATGTTCTCTTCTGTTCCATCTCTTATTCCTCAAATATCTCCTAGCTTTGATTCAGCCATGAAATGGTGCAACGATAATGGAAGAATTGAGGATTTATTGAGATTAAAGCTAATCGAAGCCGATGATGAATTTCTTGGCATCATTAAAGTTAAATCAAAGGATTCAAAAGAAAAAGAAGAAAAGGATGAAGAAAAGGCGTTTTGTACAATTTTTGATCACGATTATCAAAGGTTTGTTGATAATTGTAAATATAAATCAAAGTAAACATAATATTATGATAATATCATGATTTGATATCATCTTAATAGATCAACTTATCTCCCTCTCTTTCATTTCTACTCCTTCTTCAAAGAGTTCTTCGCTTCTTTCCTCTTCCTTGGTCTCAGAATATCATCAGTTTGCTTTGTCAAGATCATATACTGTTTTTTCGATATTCCCAACTCCTTGATGGATACAAAAGCTTCAATAAGCTTATCCCTTAACATCTCTGCTAATTCTTTCATATGGTGCTCTGGTGTGAATGCTATAGAGTTTTTCCAGATAAGTTCACTAAGAAACACGAGTTCTCCAAGATATCTACAGTCAATGCACATAACTTTATCTCCTAGAAGACGCAAATCCATGGGATGTGAGATCTGAGATATATATAGATCCATTTCACCGAAAGAGGATTCCATATTAACGAAATCTCCAAAGTATCAATTTTGTCAAGAAATTGAATCCTTAACATCTCCAAAAAGGAGATATTCTTTCAGAACTCTCGGTTGAAGCAAAATCATCCAACGCTCGAATCGAAGAAACATTTACAAGAGATACACTCCTCAATTACAAGAATGGAAAATGTTTTTAAAAATGCGATCATTGCAACGGCAAACTATATCAACTCCGAGTCCTCAGAGTCTAAGAAAAAAAATCCCCACATCTGATGATTATGGGTGCGATGGGATTGAAATTGTACTATACGAATGATGATAGTGTTATTGATGTCAATTCATCCCATGGGCATAGTGATTCCAAAATCATGTCGACTACTAGTCAGCCTAGTAAGTTTTGTGGTACAAAATTCCAGTCTGGAACCGAGTCAAAGAGACCGAAAGATGACATAAACATTGATCTAATAAGGAACTCGATGGAAGAGAAGGTCAAAGGTGCAGTAGGACACATGGAGACAACGAGGAAAGGGCTTGCAGAGTATTTAAAGAAACAACTCAATTTCCGGATGAGAATTAGTTATGAGGAGGGAAAGGCAGGGAGATTTGATGTAAAAACGAAAGAACATAGACAACTACCAAAGCCAATTTCGATTTCAGGGTCCAGTATTGTTAATACTCATTGTGTACCCAGTGTAGCGATTGTAAATATAGAATTAAACTCACTGCAAAGGCATTATATACAAACGGAGACGGTGAATATACAGTGGGGAGAAAGTAAGAACAATCACGATCCTCAGTGTAGTATTGACATGAATTGTATTGAGGAGAAAGAAGATATTTCTTTGTACCTCGGAACAGCCAAAATCAAATCTCTAATACAAGAACATGTACAAAGTTTGTACAAACCAAGAAATTGGATCAATGTGTTGAAGAAATAGAAGCTGAATTGAAAACCACATTATCATATGACCGACAAGAAACGAGTAGCACGAATCTATAATGATAGTTTCAAGGCATAACATGACGATAAAAGAGAAGAGATGGAGAGAACAATCTCGATTCTCCAAACAAAACTGAACGAAACAATGCACTGTGCATTGCACACGTTTGTATTGTACAATGAGGACAACTTCCTCAAATCCCTCCTATGTATTTGTGTTCAATTCGAAAGGATGATCCATGACAACTTGTTTCCGGTCCTATTTGTGGATGGTACTTATAATAAGTAACTTATTCCACCATCAGAAGTGGACAGATTCTATATCCATTGACCACTGTAGCTGCCGACCATCGGCCTGTGACAGGCAATAATCTTCTTATTGGCTTCATTATCTGCAATTCTAAAGGGGAAAGGAAAAAAGAGCTAAGAGCTGTGCTTCTGGGATTTGGAGCCAACCGAGCTATACAATACTATACAATACTTTATCGAGAACTGTGGAATTTCTGTTGGATATTGCATCAAAGTGGTGGAGAAAGACGTGTGACATCATCATGAGTGATGTGAAAAAGGGTAAAGACTTCCATGAACAGATTCCTTCCCAATATATGGGTAAAAATACTTGCCGAAGAGTCTGTCATGATGTCAAAACTCACTGTGCTGGAATGCCTTGTTGTCATCGGAGGGCAATGTCACGGGAAGCAAAAGATGATATTATGGAAGACACTAAAAGCTGTCAGTTCATTTCAATCAAAGAAACTGGAGCTACAACCATTGAGGATCGAAGCGATAAGATTCTACGAAGAGGACTGAGTGAAGATATCATTTCTGATGTTTTAGAATCTAAAATAGATCTACTCAGCTTATCACGCAACTGGTGACAGAAAAAGCGTTGAAGAAAGAACTTGAGGAAGAAGGAGACGTTGATCAAGGTAAAAAAATCATTCAAGGAGCAATTGAATCCCTTGCACGAAGCAGAGGTGCACAAATACATCGTGGAACAACCATACCAGCAAGAAAACTAGGAGCAATTGACAGAGAAAGAATGATTCGTCAATATCAGAATCTACTTGATGCTTGCAGAGCTACAAATTCTTATCCCGGTCAATGTAAATGCCGACGTTCTTATAGTTGTGCAGAAAATATGACATAACGATGCTTTATAGCTGGAATACCCCGTGTAACCGGGAAATGCTCATGTTTTAAGAAGTGCTAACAAAAGGAGACGGCAAGGCGCTGGCCTTGCCAAATTGGGTTGAATATTTGGAATCTATGAAAATAGAAAGACCTGAAATTACGAAAAGAACTTCTCAACTATCCCAACGCTTCCAAAAGTAAAAAATCGACAAAAAACTCTTCATTCATTTAATGTGAGCATTTCAGTCGCTTTAAATAAATAAAAGTAACCCTAAAAGCATTTCTTCACTGATAATTATGAACTATCGCTTTTAAAATGCGTCAAAAGCTCCCAAATACTTCCAATGTCTGATATCAAACAGTTACAATGTTTAAAATGCTTAAATCGAGTTATAAACATACAAATTCTTTAAAATAATATCATAAATGTTTAATTTAATGACTATTTCAGGCTGGAACATTTTGCCGGTATTTCCGTTTTATCCCACTCGGAAGTTCACGATCAGTTTCTTAAATCTAGAAGTTGCTGAACCTTTGTGCCTCCAAACGATGGGTATTCAACCCCAACTTCAAGTACAGAATCGATTTCCAAGATCTACAGACGTATGAAAAATGACAGTGAATAAACAATTCAATATACAACATGTGGAGATGATAATAATAATTAAAAATTAGTAACCATTAATGGGCTTCAAGAATAAAAATGTGATTCAGATCCAGAACAACGAAAATCGTTCAAATTATGAAATTCACCATTTTGGGTCAACCAAGGATATTTTTATCTTAAATAATTGATGGATATTAATATTCCAGACATAAAATCTTATCATGGCAATTTAGACCAGATAAAATTTTGTGGGAAACTCGCAAGAACAACTGATGGATTCGTGGGTGGAATTTTGCACTTCAAGCTCAAACATGATTCAGATGGGAATCCCGATTTTGATATCTGTCCTTTAATCGATGAACAATCTTATTCCATTCTATTTCCACAGTGTAGGAGTTCTTCCATAGAAGAACCTCATTTTGTGCAGAGCCCAGGTTTTGGAGGGATAAATCGCACTAGAATTGAAACTCCCCAGCATATCTTCGCATTTGACAAGGATAATGATCCTTTTACAAAACGATTGAAAGTTGGGTTCAGAACTGTCAAAGGAATCGCTGGTATCGAGAGCTTTTGTCTCCATTGTGGCAATAAGGAGTATGTAATCTCTCGGTTCCCCCCAGCCATGACCAAAGATGAGAAAAATGTGCTTATCTGTGCCCGAAAGTATGGATCCGGACAACCATTCGAACCTATGTGGGAAGTTGTCAAACCGTCTGCATGTATGTCCTCCCCTGTGAGTGGGTTAGAAGAAACACCAAAGAAAGAGGAAGAGGAGGAGACAGGCGAGAAAATGGACTCCCCGAGTATGTCCTCGGTTCCTTCCATCCGTCTTCCTGTCATGTCCACGTATAAAAATGCATTCGGTTCATTGTTGACAGCAATCCCGCATATAGTGTCCTCAAAGCACAGGGATTTCTTGTTGACGAGCTCAAACAAGTGTCTTGAAGTGAACTTTAATATTGTTCGGAAATGTTATGAACTTGTGCCTATCTCCCCCAAAAAGCTTCCTCCATGGATCCAAGGGTTTGAGTCCTTCAAGGATGAGCTCATCAACGAATATGAGACATGTTTGGAGAAACGGATTGAATTGGGAACAGCTGTTGGATTTCCAAATCTCAAATTGCCCAAATTATCACATGCAAAACGATCAACATCCAAACCATCACCATTCACTTTTGGAGGAGCCTCTGCGTTCAATCAACCCAAATCAGTTTTTAGCGGGGTTTCACTGCCCAAAGTGGACAGTCTGAAGGTCTCCATTCAGCATTGTTGTATTGTTCGTGGATGGGATCTTGCACAAGGTCCAATCATCTGTGTATCGTGGAAAGTTCACACCCATGCTATGATATCACACAAACATATCAATCAATCACAATATCTCTCTATGATGGGTATTCTCGACGGAGTCAAAAAAGGGACCATCGACCCTGTGACACACAAGGTATCCTTGGGAGGTTTTGGATCTTCTTCTGGTGAATCAGTTGCAGATATGATGAAGAAATCCCAATGGAAAGAACTGATAGATCTTAAGTGCCGTGTGAAAGATATGAGAACCCCTCCTCCATCAAAAGCCAATCCAAAGTCAGGATTTGGATCTGGATCATTATTAGTGCCTGCTAACAGAACATCCATTGCCGCATTCAATGGAAGCTCCCTCATATCAATAAGTGGAGAAATCCTTGCCCATGTTCCCAACTGCCATGTTGGTGTTGGGTTTGGACATCGAGACCGTTTGTACATGTTTTCACATTCGATTGATTCCCCCTGTTGTCGAGTGTTGCTCCCTGAAGATGACACAAAAGATGTCATTGCTAAGGATTCCCTCCATAAGGCACCCGTCGAAGTTGAGAAACTCCGTATTGGAGACATTGTTCCATCTGATGGATGGGATATGAGTGTTCAGTTTGTTCCCTTGGTGTTGCGTGAGATAGTCTGGAAAGCTGGTTGCCAATATCCTATAAGGTCATTATTTGGAACTTCTTCAGAAGAGAAAAGGATGAAACTGAACTTTGACATACTGAAATGTATCCTTTTGGAAGATACTTTCGCTTCCATTGGATCTGTTGGGAAGGAAGGATATCTTGTCCACGGAGCCCTTCCTCACTCATATGCTATTGATCGTGGCTGCTCGAAGGAAGGAGATGTCTCTGATGACGGTGAAGTGGATCTACTGGTCCATGGACACACTGGGTGCAAGCATGTATCCCTTGTTGAGATGAAGCAGATGTGTGCCATCAATCGAGCACTGCGATCCACGGGTTTGTCTGGTGGTTTCCATCCCCTTCTTCCCAAGGATACATTCTTCTCCATTGGACTCAATCAAACGACTGACACCCTCAGAGCCACGCTAATCGATCGAACATCACTCCTCAAGGCTTCTTCCACCCCACTTGTGTATAACAAGCAGGACTTTGCTATATCTGAGACGCTTCCTCCTGTCTCATTCCCATTGTTTTCCACTGAAGTGTGGAAGAATGGATTTGAACAAGTCGACTTTGAGCTAAAACTTGGCGACTTATCTGGTCAGCACATCCACCATACGTATGTCAGAAAGCATCATCGTAAGCATTACAAACTTGTGTATGGAACATCACAGTGTCCAGACAGCCTTCGTTCCACATCGTTCTCACCCATTTCTCTGTCTGACCTGAACAAGATGGGTGGCATCCCACTCTGGGTGTGTGTTGGTAGCATGATCCTTGAGTGTATCTGTTATGGGATTAGTTATGATCAGTATGCTGATTTTCATGAGTGTGTATCCCGTGAGGAGATGCTGAGTTATGTCAGTGAGGACGAGTGTAAGCAGCAGATGCTTAGAGATGTCGAATCATTAAAAAGTGGTGTGATGTCAGTGAAGGAGGTTGAACATGACAAGGAGGAAGAATCCACAACCCTTGCTGAGAAAGAAGAGGAAGAAGAGGCTGAGAAGGAAGTTCGTGTGAGTAAGGATGTATCTTCCTCTTCTGATATGGGAACAGATGTATCTTGTATGAACACTTGTCCTTCATTCATTATCTGTAAGAGATTCGACAAAGATATTACTATTCGTTATAAGTCGACTCAAGTACCTTTCTTATTGGACACCTCATTCGTCTCATGGATTGGAATTCCTATCCTTGAGTCCAGTCCTGGAGAAGATCTGAGCAAACCAATGGGAGTCATCTCTCAGTTGCATTCAAGTATCATGGCAGCAAAGCGTCCAGTTCAACCATCTGGGTTTTCCTTTGGTCAATCTGGTGGAAGTGGCTTTGGACAATCCAGTGGTGGGTTTGGAGGCTTTGGACAAACTCCTGCAGCGGTTCCACATTCAGGAAGTGGATTCGGAGGCTTTGGACAACCCAGTGGAGGTGGATTCGGACAACCAAGTAGTAGCTTTGGACAATCAGGTGGGTTCGGAGGCTTTGGACAAACTCCAGCAGCGGTTTCACATTCAGGAAGTGGATTCGGAGGCTTTGGACAACCCAGTGGAGGTGGATTCGGACAACCAAGTAGTAGCTTTGGACAATCAGGTGGGTTCGGAGGCTTTGGACAAACTCCAGCAGCGGTTTCACATTCAGGAAGTGGGTTCGGAGGCTTTGGACAACCAAGTAGTAGCTTTGGCCAATCTGGTGGAGTTGGTAGCTTTGGACAATCAGGTGGAAGT
>BQXS01012724.1:0-14622 GCA_024181965.1 Aduncisulcus paluster
AAAGCCAATTACCGCTACTACTAGTAGCAAAAAAAAAAAAAAATGATATCAAATCAGTCGCCCCAAGTAATAATAAATTAAAAAAAAGCCAATTACCTTAGATCATACGATAGAATAAAAACCTCCACTTTAAGGGAAAAGATTCATATCAGAATAAGAAAAACCCTTGACAAAAAAAAAAAGGAAAAAAAAAGAAAAAGAAAGCCAATTACATACCACGTAGACAAAACAAGAAAATTCCCGAGACTCCGACACTGGCCATTTGTCAAATGACAAGTTGTCAAAAAACACAAAAATTTTTTCTTTTCAAATACAAAAAAAATTCACAACGTTGAAAACACGTGTATTTTAAATTTATTGTATAAATAAAAATCGTAATCTTAAAAAATCTCTTTTCCCGTGTTTATTCAATGAAAATATTTGTCTTTCATTTTTCTAACCAACGGAGAGATATTTGCAAACAATTAAAGTAGAATGAGTATGTATAATGAACTATTTTTCATTTTTTATTTTTATAATCTGTTTTAAAATTTACAAATGTATGCACAATGTCATGACAACTTCTTGGCTCACCATACAAATTTTAGTTTCCTTTTTGATACTGATTTTGTATTGCTTTTTAGCTCTAGTTACCTAATTACATAATATTTTTATTTGTTTCTAGGTTTCAGCACGCCTTTTTTCTAAATGCCTGACGGCAAGAGAGAGAAAACATCACCAAAAAAAGAACAACAGTACGCACAATGATGGGGTTATGAAGAAAAGATAAACTTGACTCGTCAGATATGAAATTCGTGAATTGAGTTCCTAAAAAGTCTCCAACAAAC
Source organism: Aduncisulcus paluster (assembly GCA_024181965.1). NCBI lineage: Eukaryota > Fornicata > Aduncisulcus > Aduncisulcus paluster. The sequence continues at coordinate 828 of BQXS01012724.1, forward strand.
AGAACATATGCACAAAGAATTGAAAACACGAAAAGAAACAACAAAATATCATGGATCCAAGCAATTGAAGGTCCAAAAACCTCAACAGCTAATTCTTTGAAAGTATACTTTTTGGCTCTTGATGCAACCAAACTCAACATGTTATAGCACAATAAAGAGTATCCCATTCCTAAAACAAGCCCAATCACACCATTAACTATACCAGCAGAGGCAATAGAAGAGGGAAGAGCAAGGATACCTGCACCGGTAATAGAATTGATGATATTAAAGATAGTACCAATCTTTGATTGCCCAGGATGTGTGATTTTATCGTCCATGCCATCAGTATCGAGATTTTCAGGGATAATATCATCGTCATCAATGAAGGACTCGGATCCTTCAAGGGTGGAGATAGTTGTAACATTCGCAAAATCTTGAATCGCTCCTATCTTCATGAAGTAATTAATTATTTTATTACAATTATTTTCTTCTAAATTCCTTGGGTCTTTCTTCCCATTTACCCAGTATAAGAAATTTTCCCAAATGCGCTATGTTCATGGCAGCACTGACATCTCTATTGCTCACACGCCTGCATTTTTTGCATCTTCTCTGCCTTAATAGTGGGATACCTTTCCGTTTTACAATTTCATGTTCCGAAAAGCAGCAGTATGACAGTTTGGATGTCCTATACTCTGGGACAGTCACGTAATCGAATCTTAATTTTAAAAAATTGAAACAAATTTTGGCACGAATTGCAAATAAGCTATTTTATGAAATCTCCAATTAAAGTTGTTGTTACTGGTGCTGCTGGAAGAATTGGTATGTAATATCGAATGTTAAGCCTGTTATATTTATTCTTGTTTAACAAGACTTGTTAATAACATATTTATATCATTTGTTTGTATTTTCATAGCTAATAGCATCCTTCCTCGTATTTGCCATGGCGATGGATTTGGATTTGACCAGCCTATTGATCTTGTTCTTCTTGATATCGCTCCTGCCCTGAAAGTTCTAAACGGAGTTATTATGGAGCTCCAAGATTGCTCTTTTCCTCTTCTCCGAGGCATTGAAGCCTCAGCAGATCCTATGGTTGCTTTCAAAGATGCAGATTTCGCACTTATGTTAGCTTCTTGCCCCTATCAACCAGGGATGATGAGGCTTGATTTTTTGACCAGAAACAAGGCCATTTTCAAGGAACAGGGCATTGCTATCAATGCTGTTGCAAAGAAAACCATAAAAGTCCTTGTAGTAGGTAATCCTGCCAACACCAATTGTCTCGTACTTGCTGCCCATGCTCCTTCCATCCCTCGAAAGAACTTCTGTGCTTTGACTCGTCTCGACCATAATAGAGCCATTTCCCAGCTTTGTTTTCAGGCAAAATGCACCCCTGCCGATATTTCTGGTTCCATCTGCATCTTTGGAAACCACTCTTCCACAATGGTGACCTTCACTGAGGACGGTACTATCAAGGGTAAGCCAGTCGCTGATGTTGTTGGTAAAGAGTTCTTAGTTTCTCAATTTGAACCTCGTATCCAAGAGCGTGGATATGCCATTATTTCAGAGAAAGGCTCCCCTTCTGTCTTCTCTGCTGCTTCAGCCGCTATCGATTGTATTCACGACTGGATGGTTGGGACTGACAGAGTTGTGTCCATGGCGGTTGCTTCTTCTGGGAAATACGGTATCCCTGAGGGCGTGTTCTATTCTTTCCCTTGTGTGTGCAAGGGAGGAGAGTGGGAAATTGTTGATCTTAAGGTTGATCCCACACGCAATCCTGAACTGAACACTAAGCTTCAGAAGTCATATGAAGAACTCGTATCTGAGGCAAAAATGGCAGGAATCTATTAATTTTGTTTGTTTGTTTGTTTATGTGCTTTCGACAATCTTTCTTTATACTTTTGCTTCATTCGTTATCCCCTTTCTCAAGTATTCATTTGTTGACATTAAGTCCATTTTGTTTTTATTTTCTAGGTTGCATATTTCTGTTTCTTGATCTTCCTCTTTTGCTTTACAATGTAAATTTTACATATATTCTGATATTCACATTATCACATGGATTTTCTATTGGATATCATTATTCCTTCTTTACCCTCTTGTCGAGAGTATTCTCAGATTTCATATTCTCTGCGACAGTATAGTACTTCTTGTTATCTAGTTCTTTCTTGTTCGGTATTTGTTTCATATAAGACCTTGTTTGATTAAAGGCTTGTTCATTTGGTTTTCAAATTTTTGATAATTTGGGAATCTTCCTCCCCCCTCTTGGGATTATTTTTCGATTTGATCCTCTCAATTTTAAATTCAAATTTTTTATGATTCTATCATTTAATATTCAATTCACTTGAAAATAAGTGCCTTGAAAGTATTAAAATCCTTCTCAATCCATCAGGTATTTTCCTTCTCTCCTGAGGAGACTCTCCTCAAATAAATCTTCATATCTCTTCAAAAGAGTCTCTGAGATCATTGAAAAATTACTTTTCAAAAGTTCTTAGAGCTCATACAACTCAGAAATAGAACCACACTGTAGTAGAAGATATATAACTTATATCATATACTTAGTATATTATACTATATGATACTTAGTAAGTATGAGACAATGGAGATAAATATCTTATTCTACTCTAAAGGGGGGTTGTTGTTAAGGAATAACCCCAACTTCAACTACAAAATCTTTATTTCCAAGAGATTTAACACGTTATTTATGTTTTTACAAAATGTAAAGAACCCCTAATTAGTTCTAGTATAATATATATATAAAAAAAAAACATGACAACCTCCAGTACTGTACTATTGAAGGACAACGTCATTCATTTCCAAATTTCATACAAATTTCGCCTAAAAATCAATAATAATAATAATATAATAAAATAGTCTAACAAATAAAAAACACACAACACTCCTAAAAAAGGAAAAGAGAGATTCCGACAAAAGACAATACCAGCTCTAACAAGGGGTACAGAAAAACTAAATTGCAAAAAAATAAGAAGAAAAGCAACAATAGTAAGTAAATAAATGGGGATCAAGAAAGAGAAATTTCAAGATATATGGAGAAATAAATAATAGAAAAACACGATTAAATGAAAACAAACTCCTTGGCTCGACAAACTATACAATATTACTGCACAACCAACAGCACTGACTTTCCAGACAATGAGGAGGGATAAAGTACTATATATATCAATCACAGAGCGAGGAGATTCTACTAACGAAAAATACAATAAAATAATAATAATATATATAAAAAAATAAGATTAAAAAAGAGATAATAAAATTAATTATCAACTATAAAGAATTTGTAGAAGATTAAAGTGAGGTATATTTATACCTTTCGACCTAAAAATAGAACCATAAAAAGACGATATTGTGGGTATTGGACTTTTTGTGCTTTTTGGTCAGAAAAATGATATCAACGAACGGGGAAAGAAGAATCGAAAGGTATAGAAAAAGAAAGAAACGAAGAGAAAGAGAGAAAGAGGTATGAAATATCGAATAATTAGTACAGTAGTATAGTATAGTACAGTACAGTATAGTACAGTATATTCTAATTTCAAAGATAAAGTATGGAATAAGACTATAGAGTACATAATAATATTATAATGCCCTAAAAAGGGAGAGAAAAGATCCCAATCAAAATGTAGAGTTCTAAAAACACACAAAATAGTAAGAAATAGAATTCAATACTATACTATACCATAGTAGTTCAGTATATCCCTATAAGGGCAGGACTAAGGACAGAAGAAGGAGAAGTAGAAGTATATAATAAGAAAAATAGTAAAGTGTTATACTATACTATACTATACTATACTACAATAATAGATGGGGATTGATAGAAGGAGATGTACTATCATGAGAATAGTACAGTACAGTACAGTACAGTATTGTCAATATGAGCATACTAACGAGCGAGAAAGAAATAGGTCGAAAATGAGCAATATATATAGCTATAGCTCGATTTCCTCATGTCCCACTGATTATTCTGTGCTAAAACAGATGGCATTGACCCGGAGGAAATATTTTATCTTAATTATATTAACATTTCCTACATAGAGACACACCATGTGATGTTCACGGTTCGTATAAGCGTTCTTTTGTAACTTCAAGCGATTAAGAATTACAATCGATCATTACACACATATATATATATATTTATATATTATTATTATATTATATATTATTCCTTAGCAAACAGGTATAAATTGGCAGTAGTCCCAACAATCATGACCTCAGACCCAAGTTCTGGACACTCACAGATATCAATACATCTTACACGGTCTTTCACATCCTTTCGCCGTTTCAATTTATCCATGTGAGCACTCAAGGGCTGAATATCCTCGTACAATGGAACAGAATCATCTCCAACTTTCACAGGCTTATAGCGTTTCTTACTATCGAGGAGATCACGACCAATCTTGATGTCCACACGCTCGCCTATTGGGAGACAACTCGATTCATCCTCATCGTCATCCTCATCTTCATCCTTCTGCCCTGCCCGAAGGAACAATGCAGACATGCCTGTTCCCTTTCTTCTCCTTTCTTTCCCATTCCGATATCCAAAATGAGGAGATCCACTACTCTCAACGCTATCTAGATTGGCGGTGAGACTCAACAATCCATCACATTCTTCCTCCTCACTCACGCTGGCACTTGTACTCCGACTGCTTTCAGAACTTTTGTTACGCCCAAGAGAAGAACAATCCCATAGGCAGACACACTCACCTACACCACCGGTGGCACACCACAGTCCGTTCTTCTTACCCACAGCTATCGATACAGACTCGTATACACACCCACTCACACATAGCCGGTCTCTCTGCACTTTGGAGTAAGAGAACAATGGCAGAGAGGAGCATATCTTGGAGATATACCGAGGCTTTGGAGGCGGAGCAAGGGGAAGAAGCGCGGAGAGCGGGGGTAAAAAGTCGGAACCGGAAGGTGAAAAGGAGGAAGAGAGAGGATGAGGTATCGATAATGAGCTCGAGTGAAGGGATGAAGGGGAGTTAAGAGAGAGAGGCTGCCCAGAATACGAGGGAGATGAAGGTGAGAAAGACGCGGGAGAACATCTTGTAAGGTTTGAAGGCACAACGGGAATAGCGAATGCGTTGGTGTCCTCATCAAGACAGGTTTCTACAACCTCGGAGTCGTCGGGGGGAGACAGGAGAGAGGGTGGCACCTCATCAATACCTGGATCGACCCAGGGAGCTAATTCTTCAACAAGTCCAGGATTCGACGATATCGACATCTTGGAGGGCGAGAACGACCCATGAGGTATCATCGATGTCGGATTTGAAAAGGATTGAGCAAGAGAAGACGAAGGGAGGGATCTGGCTGCGAGTGGATTTGGTTGCATGCTGACCATTGTATCGGATAGTGTCCTTCTAAAGTCATAGATCTTAACAGAAGCAAAATCGCGGACAAATACTTTATGATTGAAAATGGCAAGATCATGGATGGAACTTACGGCTTCTTCACATTCATCAGCAGTTCCAGCCTTCATATCAAGGCCTTTATGAATGTATAAACATGGTTTATCATGCAAACAACGGACTCTAGTATCAAGGAGCCGCACCGATCCGTTGCTGGTTCCATACATGAAAATGTTTGAATTTGAAGGGTGAAACTTGGCGGTCGTGATGAGTTCAGAAAGGTCAGCCATATCTTCTGGTTTCAAATCAACGACATTAAAACACGTATCGGGTCTCTCGAGGGACCATAGATGAATCCTAAGATCATCAGCGCTTAAAAAGACATTATGATCAGCAGAAAAAGAAAGAGAATGAATTCTAAATCCTTGGGTATCAGTATAATCGTGGATATGGGAGGCAGCAAAACAAGAATGCAAAGATCGGATGTGAGGGAGTCGCAATTGCCCTAGAGAAGAAATATGAGAAGAATCGTCTTTGGTATTGAATAAAGTAATTTCTTTTGTTATTTTATCAGATATTTTCCATAGTTTTGTCGAACTAGAATTCGCTGATAGAAGGAATTGGGATTGTTTATATGAAGTGGGAACAAAAGCAAGAGCAGTAATAGATTCACTTATGCTTTGTGATCTTAAGGCATCAAAACTCTTAGAATGTGCCTGAAATTCACAAATAAACCTGAATTCAACCTGTTTCGATCTTTTTCTTTTTTTCAATTGTTTCTCAAAACAAATACATCGTCCTCCCTTATCACCAACAACTAAGTATTTACCATCATTGCTAAACTTGGTTACTGTAACAATATCATTCTCACATATGTTGGATAATGTAGTACTTGGAGTGCTTTCACCAAATAGTTGGGACAAACGGATCTTAGAACCATTTATCCGGGTAATAGGCATGAATTATACTGTAAAAAAAGGAAAATAGTTGGATCACGTTCGTAGACAAGGGGGAAAAAAAAATCAAGCCACAAGAAAATGATAGAAAGTAGAGATCTTTTAAAAAACAAAGAAGAAAACATCTCCTGAAATCATGAAAATGATGCACAAAAATTAACCCGAATCATTATTCATTATTATATCCTCTTCCTGCTCCAGCATTTTGGCGGCACCATGGAACGGAATATTCCATGATCACCCATTATATGATACAATTCCACTTCAATTCCCGGAATAATTTTAATTTTACTCCTTATTGCTAAATATTCGAAAAAAATAGCCCAATAAAATAATATTTTCTAAATATCTTGGCCAATTCTACAACTATAGGAAATATTCTTTGGTTTTATTAATTAATAGAACAAATTAAATTGCTAATATCTATTATATTTTCGAGTACTAGTTTAATGACGGATTTCTCCTCTATCTGTTCTCTCATCCCTTATCTTGCCTCCCACACAACTCATAAATTTCTAAAATTCATATTACCGTATGTGAATTATCTGATTTTTCATATTATTTCCATATTTTATCCCAATTTCCCCTCAGCTCATCATATCTTTTCTCTCAATGAAGTATTAAGGAATTCATTACTAATCTTATTCATAACAAACAGACAAATATATTCATTTTTCTAAGAACAATAATTGAAACATGCCAATTGATATTCTAGGATATCGCAGTTATCTCGAAGTAGTGAGTGCTGAAACAAAGAAAATTATGTCAAAATTGCAAAATATCCGTTCCCATGGCATAAAATATATTTGGGATGAAATTCTTGGGATGCTAACACATCCTGTTGTCCCAATTGGAATTGAAAAAACTCATGATATATCATACCCATTTCTATGCTCTGTTTTTTCCACTTCTCCAACAGAATTCATTGATTTATTGGGTGCAAATGTCCTTGTTAAGTATTTGCATAGTCTCTATACGGATGATCCCTCGGCGATCAATTCCTGCAGAAGATTGTCCGAAAGATTTTTATCGAGTCCCACCATTGGAGCTGCACTAATTATTGTATCTGCTTTAACAGCCCCTGTGAAATCACCCACTCGGATGGGTATTTCTAGCTTTTTGGTTTCTCGATTATACCATTACTCCGTTCACGATCTTCATATGGCTCGGCGAACCGCAATGAGTGCTATCTTCCTTGCTTCATGTATTTCCCATGAGTTTGCAGTGCGTTTGGCAGTAGAAATGGGAACAGATGTAGATACTGACGCTGATGTGTCCTTACTCTGCCTTCACTGCTGTAGAGCCCTTGAAAAGGGAACTAAACTTGCTGCCATTCTTGATAAATGTTTTGTGATTGATCTTGCTGAGAAAGCTAGTGCATTGGACGGTCGACAGGGAATAGTTGCGAGAAAGATTGCTGAGGATGCCCTCTTAGAAATGGATCGAGCTAAGATGATCACAACATATGCCAAAATATCCATTCGAGATGCTCATGGCGTCGTTACAAAACGGAGAAAAGTATTAGATCGTATCCTTGTTGCCCTGTCTGAGTCTAAACTGCTTCGGTGTGCCTTTGAATGCTATTGTATGCAGAATCCTTCATTAATAGCACCTCTTGTGGCCCATCTTGAGTCTCTTGTGCTTGCCGCTCAGAACGGGAACAAGATTATCGCCAATTTCCTCGGTAATATTAGTATAAAGGCGGTCGCAATGTTGTCTCGTGCAGCTCTTATCTCAGCACATGATCCTGGAGTCGCAAGAATATTGAAGCCTCGGATGGAAGGAATAATGGCCGATCTTAAGGTGAGAAGAAAAGATCTATTTATATCCAAAGCGGTGATGATCCTGGCTTTCATTTTGGTTTGTGTTGGATCATTTTTGTGTGGTGTGCTCCATGAGGGATATAATAGAAGAACATAGTTATGGAATAATTCCATGGTGCCTTAAATACATCAGACTTATTGAATATAATATTCAGAAGATTGATCAACCAATTGGTTTTTCGAGAGTAAAAAATATTAATATTATTTATATTTTGAGAGGAATTGGTTTATTTATTTCATTAGGATTGTTCCTCATTATTCACTGTTCTTTCAAGCATATAAAAAAAAATATATCTCTCTTTGCAGCATTCATAAATCAAAATGGGAGAAATTTTTGATTGTATATCTTGTATGAGTGCAATTATTGGTCTACCCCTTTTATTAATAAGCATTATTGTTGTTATTAGTGCGAAAATTAAGACCAACCATTTTTATGAAAATGTCGATTCCTTTATTGCAGTAATTGAAGCTCTTCCATCGACTACCTTCTCTCGGTTCGAAAACTCACTTGCTACGATGAGCATGGATCTCAACTTTGATGGAATCTCATATTCTCTTGATATCAATTCTTTCACTGCATATGACCATGAGCCATGTGGTGTTGATGAGGATGATATGGCAGCCCTTGAAGAGAAGGGTATTACAAGCTCTGATATGGAAACATATTCCTTCAGTCTTTCTCCCTTAACAAGTTCTAATATTTCAACTGAATCTGGACTTGATATATATGCATCCATTGAGATGTTTCAAGATAGTATTTCCAGTTTGTCGACATCAAAAAAATATATTGATAGCGAATATTCAACCATACATGGTCCAGATATGGGGAATTTATCATGTCCTGATCGTACAATTGAAGTGGAGTGTTCATATAGAGAATGTCTCTCTGTCAGCTATGCCAAATCACTCAGGATTGGAATAACATCTATGCATTCGGTTTCGAATCCGAATACATATGATGTGAATGATGATGATGTTAATTTCCAACAACGGATCAATTATTCACCGAGTTCATTTACATGTGATTCCGTCAATTATATTCCGGTGAATTCTCTTTCTCTCACGATTTTTGATATAAACACCGCTTGTGGCGTTTATCAAGATGAATATGGAGGGGACTTCGGAAAAAATCGATCAAAACGAGTGAGAAATGGTTTCATCGTAATGATTATTGGCGGAATATTATGTCTCATCTTTATTATATTTCTGGTAAAGGGATAACTTCTTTGTACACCTTCCAAACCAACCCAAAATTTATCTTAATTCTTGGTTTGTTGAAAAATATATATGTCATTTAATCTTAATTGAGAAACAAATTACCATCAACACCAAAATACTTTAACTTTAACTATACTCTAAATCAAATATCATATTTGCAAATATGTCAAACATTAACGAATCGGAACTGCAAGAACCCCGGATTCTTAGTCGGGCCGACTAATCATTCACTTGGAGGTGTAAATCACCACATCGTTATTCAAATAAAGTATAATTAGATAAAAAATACCAAAAATGATAATTTGGAACAATTAATTCATCTGAACCTTTCAAAAATTGACGAATTACCGCAATAACAACCAGGAGATTAATCCAGGAGGAATTCAAACAAGTACACAAATATCTCCCTATTTTTGAAAATAAATAGCATGATTTGATGAATTCCATTCTATTTTTTTCCCTAGATTTCACGATTATGTCATCAAAGGGATAGTGTGTGTGTGTGTGTGTGTGTGTGTGTGTGTGTGTGTGCGAAACTTTCGGTGACACTGTTGAACAGTTGAAATGTCTCAAATTCGGAATTTGAGAACATGCCATGCTGTGAAATACTCGCTAACTTTATTATAAATATATATTTTGTCGTTGTTTGGAAGTAAATAATAATTATAAAAGAGATAGAGAAAGGGGAACTGATATAGGCAGGAAGGGATGTACAATGGATTGAGTAATAATAGATGTATTGATATCAAAATAGAATTGTAAGTATTTTGATGATTTATATTGGGATAGTATTCTTGCAATTATTAAGAATAGGACAAGTTCCAGTGGAAAATAGTGTAGAAATTGTAATAATCGAGAAAAGATATAAATAAACCACGATCTAGAAACGAAATGTTATTGTAACATTATAAATTGCACGGATATTTATGTCGTTACTGTACACCAAACTATTACACGTGAAGATCATCTCCAAAATTATCTTCCTCAGAAACTTCACGGCTGGGAACAAGGAGAATTCCTTCCTCATCCGCGGGAGCAGCAATGGTATCGTGCAATCCAGGGAGTAAGAGACAGGAGCCTGTAGCACAGAAACTGAAGACAGCAGCAAGGACAATGGAAGGATCGTCCCACCCACAAGCCTCACATATGAAAGTGACCAACTGGATGAACAATTGGGCAAGCACACAGCAGGCATTCAAAGCACCAGCATAGAGACCACTGTCACTGGTGTTACTCTTTCCAATGATACTAAATGGAGCAGCATTCATGGTGGTAACATTGAGACCAATGGCAAATGCACAAATGTAGAGGACAGCAAGGGTATCAGAAAAGAAGCAAAGAATAAAGAATGCAATGAACATAATTCCCTGAGAAAGAAGGTACAATGACTTCTCTCCTTTCTGTTGGGCAAGTTTGTTGTAGAAAGGAGTGTATATAATCCCAGCAAGAGAAGTGAGAGAGTTGGCAAGAGTTCCGGCATTCATTCCAAAGGTTTGGGTGGCAATAATCATGTATGGGAAGTAACCAGCCCAAGAAAAGAAAAATACGATACAAGTCATCAAGAAGGGCTTTGGCATGGTCCTGAAAGCTCTAAATATACGAGAAAACACATTACCTCTCGTGTTTTCAACCGATACTTTTCCTTCACGGATCAATTCAGGAAGGGGCCGCTCGGTACCATACTTGAGAGTGGGGATACAGACACCAATGATCACAAAGCATGCAACAGTTGTCATAATTTCCATTAATGTAATGAATTCGGGCTCTCCTACAACAACCCAGAAGGAAGTAATGTAGAAAATAACGTTAACAATGAAATAGGAAAAGTTAACCATGAAAGCACTCCATCCACTTCCAGCTTCTTGATCTTTCTCGGGGACAAGATCGGCAACAATGGCACGACAAGGAGCAAGCATGATATTAAGTCCAGCATTCACCAAAAAGGCACCAATAATAGCAAATGGAGCTGTACCTTTGGTTGGATCTTCAGGATTAACAAGAGAACCCATAGCATACGAAAAACCAAGGAAAAGAAGAGAAAATATCAAAAATGCAGCGCCAAAAATAATCCAAGGTCTTCTCCTCCCCATATTTGAGCGAGTGGCATCAGACCACGAGCCAACCAATGGTTGGACAAAGAAACCACAAAGAGGTCCGGCACACCAGGTTAATGTAGCAACATAATTAGGGAATTGAAGTTGTGTGGAAAGGTATGGACTCAAAAATGAACTCATAATAGCGAATCCAAATTGTAATCCTGCCATACTTGAGTTAAGGATGAGGAACTTTTTTGTTGTCCATACTGTAGTTTGACCGTTCATGGAAGATGAATCGGAGTTGGACATGGCGAAAATGCGACCAAAAACAGGCCAGAAATAATAGCATTATGATTATGTGCTATTTAATAACTTTCATGGAAATAGATAGTCGAATTCAAATTCATTAGCTCAATTAATAAAGAAAATATCATCAAAATTTCCATTATCTGATCAAACAAGCCTATTCATTCTTTTCGCTCTACTTCTGTTGTGCCGGATTATTGATTTCATTTTTTTGAAGATAATATTGTTAAAAGTTGCTTTTCATGACAAAAACTGAAGTTCAACCTCTTATTTCCAGTGATATTAAGGCAGAAATTGAAAAGGAGATTTCGTATATAAAACAATATAAAGATGTTGGGATTGATCTAAGAGATAGAACTACAAGACGCATTATATCATATATTCCACCTGATCCTATCCCTCCAGCTACATTGAAGTACCCTGATAAGCCTTCTCGATTTGCTTGGTATAATGACGTTTTGAAGTCTCCCAAGACATTTTTGGCTCCAATGGTTGATGGATCTGACCTTCCATTTCGAATTTTGACCCGTAGGCATGGAGTTGAGTGTGCATTCACTCCGATGTATAACTCCAGTGTTTTTGCCACCCATCCTCTTCAACGTATTCAAGTACATCCGCCTCCTTCAGATGAATATGCGAAAGAAGACATGAATATAATCGTTCAACTATGTGGAAATGATCCAAAAAAACTCGTTAATAGTGCTCTTGTTGCTCTCTCTGAAGATAAGTTTAATCGCATTGCCGCCTTTGATATTAACCTTGGATGCCCTCAACGAATTGCCAGGAGAGGATATTTCGGATCATATTTACAAGACAATTGGCCTCTTTGCTTTTCCCTTGTTCGTGCCCTACATGAGGCTCTTCCAGTTCCTGTTACTGTTAAAATTCGTGTTTTATCCTCGTTGGAGCTCACGATGAGGTACGTGGACATGTTGGTTGCTGCCGGGGCACAGATGCTTACTGTTCATGGAAGGACTCGTGAGGAGAGGAATGAGAAGAAGACAAGGACCGTCAATTATGAATATATTCGCGCAATTGTTGCTAAATATGGGAGTGTCCTTCCAATTGTTGTGAATGGAGCCATTGATTCTTTTGAGAAACACTCATCTGTTCTAAAGTTTACAAAAGCCCACGCCACCATGGCTGCGGAGCACATTTTATACGACCCATCAATGTATGAGAATGCCGGAATACATGGTCACGATGTTTGGGAGCGTGTTAAGAGGGAAGCCGACCGAGATGCATGGGAGGCCGTGAAAGAAATTGGTCTTCCATCCCAATCGTCATCCTCTTCTCCCTCTCTCCCTGATACTGTCATGTTACCACTTAAACGGCGGTCTGGTGAGAGTGAACTCTTGTGTACAAGTGATTCAGCCAAAGAGTCTGCCAAAGAGTGTCCCGTTGCTAAGGAAGAAGCCGGAGAAAGAGATAGAAAAGATAAGAAGAAGAAGTTATTGCTGGGTCTTGATCCATCCCTGTATGTCCACTCTCCTATCAAGAGCTCCTTCTCATGTGACGATGAAGCCTATCTCCTCTCTCTAACTCAGCTGGCAACTGAATTCCTTGACATTGCCTCATCGTGTGTGACCATGCCGGAGTGGTATAAGGAGAACCACAAACAGCCCATTAATCCTGGTTTGACAAAGACACACCTGATGCCCATCCTTGAGCCCCATCTCGCTCGATACACTGACTTGAGGGATAGACTTAGCAATGGTCGCGGAATGACCCTTGATATTCAGAGAGGGATTGTAAAGGAGTGTGAAAGGAGAATTAGAGAGAGAAAAGGTGCAGTTGGAAACGTTGTGAGTGCTATGAGAGTGCGGAAAAGGGAGGAAAAGCTTAGATTAGCTGCTACATCTGCCAAAGGAGAAGAATAGATTATTATTTTCTTTTCAGGGACAATATAGTATAGTATAGTACAGTATAGTATAGTACAATATAGTATAGTATAGTATAGTATAGTATAGTATATAGTAACAATCATCGTTCAGTTTCATTCTAATTATCTTGAAATTGAGGAGCATCGATGGCATACTGTGGATCGAAATGAATCACTGTACAGAAATAATGAATAGACAAAGAGATAATATTTTTGATATCTATCAGTTTTTTACTCA